>WEIB01000439.1:0-38347 GCA_015476505.1 Urochloa ruziziensis
CCGCAGAAAGGGCTGGCCTGAACCATGTTCACCAGGCCAGTTCTCAGCTCAAATGCACCTTCCTGTGCGTTCGACAGTCCCGGGAAGTTGCTGCTCGACGAGGCTGAGAACTCACGGAGCGTCTTCTTAGCTTGAGCCATAATCTCTGGGGACTCTGGGGCTGAAGAAAACGACGAATCTGATTCGGACTCAGAGTCGGGTGACGACTCGAGTATATTGCTTGAGCTGAGTGAAATCTGAGGGGGGTACGATTCTCTTTCGCACTACTCTTCCAATGCGTTCTGGATTTGGATCAAAGTTTGATGGTAGGTTGAAACCAGTCATGCACTACCCTGCAAAACACATCAAAAATAGACGAATGTTGCAGTGGTGAAGTCACTAAGGTTAGTGGTTTGGTAAATCTGTAAAGATAATCAAATAATTCAACAATAACTTTAGCCAATTGCTTCCCCGGCAACGGCGCCAGAAATGCTTGTTGGCACTCCTTAGCGTCACGTTTTAGCAACGCTCAAGAGCGCGTAGATATATGTCGTTGTATGCAAAATTAATTCTGCAAGCGCACAGAATATATCTCGTTGTAGCACTTCACCTCAGGAGTTACCCCAGGGTATCGTATTTATATTTCCGCAGGGAAGCAGATGGTTAAAGTGTATTGAAGAATGAAATGATATATCTTGCCAGAAATATCAGGCCACAAACCTAGGGGCACAAACACTAAGTTTGGGTGGATAATGGTCAAGTTAATGACCGGATAGAAGGTCTGAAAGACCAGCGACACGCAGAGCACCTATTTCTAGAGAAAAGGAAAGATGTTGGGAGAGACCGGACCTAGACTCTTTCTAACTCAGAGCAAAAGGCACTCTAGCCTTAGCCTAGACCCTAGCTTAGATACCGGGAATAGAGCTCGCTTCGATGGCTAGAACGGGAGAACCTCAGAACGGGGTGAGAGAGGGGGTTCTCCGGGCTCAGCACTACTGTTATGAATACACCCGAACGTGGTGGACTACGAAGGACGGACAGGGCTGTCAACACCTGCCGCCTACCACTGCTGTACCGTGGGGTGCAACACACTTCCTAGTTAATCAACAAGCCAGACACCACGTCTGCACTCGATGATTAAGATTTCTCTTGAGGCCTGTCAAGAGAAATCCCCGTCTTCCCTAAGGCGTCTTACGGCCCGGTCAAGGCGAGCAAACCCGCGAGATAAAACCCGGTAGAGCTAAACTAAACTCTACACTAATGCTAAAGGGGAAAAGGACTTTGCTCTAAAGAGAGCAAGATCTTTACTCTTAAAGAAGAGCAAGAGAGAAATATAAAAGATAACTTAAGCTCTGAAATAAGAAAGTAATTGTATAAATAAACTCTTCAAAAGAAGGAAAGGATACAAGAGCTTTACCAGAACTCCGAAGACTCCGAAGATCCGAGCTAAGCTCGACTCGACTCTACTCCCAACTCTAATCCTAATCTAAGAAATGAAAAAGGTACTAGAGCTCCCTTCAAGTAAAGACTTGAGATATGTGGTGTGTGTCTTCCCAAGGTGAATGAGCTTCCTTTTATAGCCTCCAGGGAGTGGATGTCAGCGTCATTAGCACGCCAAGGCTCTGCTTAAGCTTCACGCGAAGGAGGAGACGTGGCGGCCACAGAGGGAGGCCGGTCGGCCTGGGCTAGGCCGGCCGGCCTGGCCCTGGTGCCACTTGGCACCGCCCTCTGCAGGAACGGTCCTGTTGCTCTCCAAGGTCGGTAACGGTTGCGTTTAGTTGAAGCTGTCCGAGAATCCTAGGATGTGGGCCCTTCAATCCATGTGCTTTCATCTCTAGGCCTTCCGGGTCCTTGGATCAAACCGACGTTGTTTGCATGGTGCTTGATCATCCTGGGTACTTGGCATGGCTTGTGGATCAATGACGTGGCCAGACCTGGCCAGGGGAGGCTGGTCGGCCTGGCCTAGGCCGGCCGGCCTGGCCCTGTGCCTGGTTTGGCCCTTGTTTCTCCTGGTTCATTCTGCAAGCACAACTCATCCAAAACTTGTGGAATTTGTCAGTGAAAATACTTTTATGTATGGAATATGGTATGATCATCCTCATTTTACCGAAATGTTGACGGTCACTACGAGGTTATAATGGCCGTCAACAATTAGCATAACCAAGAAAAATACCATCCATCGAACGAGACTCAAACTTGTCAAGATTTCCTTTCTTAAAAATGAAACACTTGCAACCAAACACCCGGAAATGACTCACACGTGGAGTACGACCATGGAACAGCTCATAGCAAGTTTTCTTCTTGAAAGCACGAAGGAAAATGCGATTTGACACGTGACAAGCTGTGTTCACTACTTCTGCCCAATATTTTCTAGGAGTCCTGTGCTCATCTAGCATCATCCTTGCCATCTCACAAAGAGTCTGATTCTTCCTTTCAACAACACCATTTTGACAAGCAACATACGGCGAAGAATATTGATGTTCAAGACCTAAGATCACGACAAAAGGCATCAAAACGAGTGTTCTTAAATTTCGTACCATTGTCACTGCGTATAGCTCTCATGGCACCACCATTACTCTTGTTTTTCAACCTCAAAATCAGATCTCGAACAAAATCGAAAGTCTCATCCTTAGTTACCAAGAAAAACACCCAAGCATAGCGAGAATAGTCGTCCACCACAACAAGAACATACCACTTCCTACCGACTGAGCGAACGCGAGCTGGACCAACCAAATCCATATGCAAAAGCTCCCCTGGACGCTCAGTCATCACCTCAGTCAAAGGTGGGTGAGAAGAAGCGACCATTTTCCCATGCCTACAAGGTGCACACACCAAATCTTTCTCAAACTTGAGCTTGGGCAATCCTCGGATAAGGTCAAGAGCACTCAAGCGGGTGAGTAAATCAAAGCTCACATGACCCAATCTCCTATGCCACCTCCAGAGCTCAGAAGAAGTACCAGCAATCAAACAACGAGACAGACCAAACGATCGAGAAAAATCAGCACGAAAATCTGACCCTCGGGAATAATCATGCAAACAAGCTCACCTCGAGAATCAAGAATCCGAGAATCACCACTCTTAAACTCAACCTCATAACCCTCATCAAGAAGCTGAGAAACTGAAAGCAAATTGAAACCAAGATTCTTGACAAGAGCAACCCGTTTCAACACAAAACTGTCACTCACCTGAATAGCACCCTCAGACAACACTCTACCTTTACCCTTGTCCCCGAAAGTGATGTACTGCCTGGACACCACTGGGGTGAGGCTGGAGAACCACTTCCTATCTCCGGTCATATGCCGTGAACAACCAGAGTCCATCAACCAAAAGTCCCCCATGCCTCCCACCTGCACAATCAAAAGCGAGAACGAGAATGAGCGAACGACTCGACACTGGGGTTAGCACAAAACGAGTCAAACCAGTGTCGTGCCATCTGCTCAAAAGAGGGGTTAGCAAAATCAGTGTTACTCCGTGAAGCCCTCTCATTTCTCACCGTCGGACCTCTAGCACCACGCGGGGGAAAATGTGGCCAAGACTCTCTCCTCGCCTCAAAGCTACGGTCGAACCTCCCTGAACTAAACTGACCACGAGCAGGAGGCCGCCTAGCAAACTCACCACGGGCTGGAACACCACGAACACCCAAAGAAGGAACTGTACGCACAAACACCTCTCTCCTAGGCAAGGGTGAATGAGACACAGGTACACTATAGGAAGAGTAGTACCTGTCCCTGTTACCCAACTCCTTCTCTCGTCTCACTTCTCTCTTCTTCCTCCAGCAAAACTCCTCAATGTGTCCATCCGTTCCACAATACTCACAATGGAAGCAGACTGGCTTTGGCTTTGGGGTTTCTCTCGGCTCTTTCTTCTGGTAAACCCCACTCCTCACAAGGGCTACTCTCTTCTGGAAGTTGTTTGTCTTAGGGGGAAACTTAGGAGGATCAGGAGTGGTGTCAAGCTTGTTCAACAGGTGGTTGGGTTTGGGTGTGAAGTTGTTCTTGAGAATGGCTTTCTATGGGGTTGTGGGAATGTTTGTGGTGGAGTTTTTAGGTTCTCTCTCTTTCTCACCACTACTCTCACCAGCTTTCTCAGAACCCAGACCACGACCATCAGCTCTCTTAAAACCAGCAATCAACATCTTAAGCTGAGGCTCGCAACCCGACAACCAACCCAAACACTGTCGCAACTCATCATTCTCATCTTGCAAACGATCAACACATTGTTCTAGCTCAACATTCTTCAAAGTGACAACATCACAAGCAGAACAAGAATTTGCAATAGGAGATTTCAATTGAGCTTCAAGCGAACAAATCATGGTACGAGATTCAAGTAACTGAGCATGTAAAGCAGGACAAGAAGTACAAGCACCTAGCAAAGAAGATCTAGACTTCAACTCAGCAAGCTCAACCCTAGCTCCTTCTAGATCATCTAAGCATGTCATGTGTTTTTCCTTAAGAGCAACCAGATCAGCAAGGTGCACATCACAAACTGAGCATTCAAGTTCATCAGAAACAACAGGAGCATCTTTCAACACAACAATCTCATACTCAAGCTCGGCTATCCTCTTCCTAGACTCACCAAGCAAAGACTCAAAATCCATCGCCTTCTTTCCAGTCTCAGAAAGTAAGGCCTCAAGCTCAGCTACTCTTTCCTTGTACTCTCCTAGCAAAGACCTAAACTCTCTCTTCTCCTTGTTGGTCTTCCTAAGCACATCATCACGATTATCGACCAACCCTTCTAGTCTAGCAATCTCCTTACGCAAAGAGGTGGGATCGGTCATTACCTCATCCTCGGAGTCAGGAGTCGGAGTCGGAGTCGTTCTTAGAGTCGTGCGCCATGGTGCAAAAGTTCATGGCGGTGCAGGAGAGCGCATTGAATTTGTGGTTCATGTGCTTCTTCTCCTTGCGGTGGCCGCGGTCTTCATCTTCACTGCTCGAGCTCGATGAAGTGTTGGTGGAGCTTGTGTCGATGTCGCTTGCACTAGCCACCATCACTCGAGACTTATTCTTCTTATAGCCACCATGCTTGTTCTTCGTCCTTCTCTCTTCCTTGTTCTTGTGCTTGGAGCGGTACTCGTTCTTGGAGCGGTGCTTGTGCTCGTCTCCGGTCGGTGCTTGTGGCTGTAGTCGTTCTTGATCTCCTCCGGGCACTCGGCGATGAAGTGCCCCATCTTGCCGCACCTGTAGCATGTACTCCTGGCACGCCTCGAGCCCTTGCGGTTCTGGTACATGCGCTCGAATCTCCTGGTCAGCAACGCGAGATCCTCCTCGCTCAGCACCTCAAGAGAAGACAAGCAAAGTGTTTGGAAGTATTAGCATGTCCATAACCAGATCCACCAACTGGAGCCAGACTATGGGAATCAGTCGGACTCTTAGCCTTGACAATCAACTTTCTATCAACCTCAGAAGACTTCAACTTCGAGAAAAGCTCATCAACTCTCAATGTTTCATAGTTAACCGACTCCATGATCGCCTCAACCTTGGCACCCCACACGGACCGATCAAGGGAAAGCAAGAGCTTCAAAGCTCTGTCATGATCCGTGTATGGGAGTGCGGCAATGTTGGCTTTCATGTTGTTGACTATGGCAGTAAAGCGCTGAAACATCGCATCAACTGACTCACCATCCAACTGCTCAAAGTTCTCGTACTCTCTACGATAAACCGAGAAAAGCTTAGCCTTAACATGACTATCACCACCATGGGCTACCTTGAGCTTTAGCCAGATCTGGCTAGCTAGGTCCTCGCCCAAAACTCGCTCAAACTCCTCGGTCGACAAAGCACGAAACAAGTAGTCGACGGCCTTAGCGTTGGCCTCGAATTTATCTCTTGCACCCTGGGCATCTAAGTTGGCAGGATTGACATAGTTTTCATCTGCGGTCACATCCCACAACAACTTTCCTTTGCCTCGCAAGAAAGCACCCATACGCGCAACCAGTTCGGATAATTCTTCCAATCGAAGTGCGGAGGCCCGGAACCCGATCTTGGTACGCCATCTTTGGATCTTAGACTGGTTAGAGTCGCAAAGACCCGTAACCGGCTCTGATACCAATTGAAGGACCGATTAGGCGACCAGAGAGGGGGGAGTGAATGGGAGCCGATAAAAATTCCTATCAAGATTCGGCTTCTCCCAACTCAATCCAAATCCAATGGACCGACCTTGCCAAGATCACGTAGCTACTGTGAGGCTACTGACCTAGGAACAAGATCAAAGCAGCGGAACTCGAATCGAACAAATCCAACAAGAATCGAACGAAAACAACCCAAATCAGCAACTCTCGGCCAGGGGCGGTCACACCTTCTCTCCAGGGGCGGTTGCACCGCCCTTGCCTAGCACATCAGCCAGGGGCGGTCACACCGGTATCTGAGGGCGGTTGCACCGGTCCTGCCAGACAGCACGGGAAAAACTCGAACTCAAAGTCAACTCGCTGAACGGTTCTCCCAAACGGTTTGGAGTCTTGAGACGAAACTTTGGGTAGATGATATACACCTCAAGGAGAGGCTATGCCCCAAAAATCTCGGCCTCTAACTCCCTAGAACTCCGAGAATTTCAAATCTAGCGAAGAACACACCCACCACGAGTTCATCCCGAAATCTTCAAATCTAGACCGATTCCCAGCGTTTGGGGGCAAGGGATCACCAAGAAAAGAGGCACAAGGCACTCATGCTGTGATTCCCCCAAAGAAATCCATGAGAAAACGGGCTAGAAAGTGAAGAACGAAAATCCCCAAAAATAGCTCTGAAAATACCTCCGAAAATGGGAAAAAGAAAAAGTGCTCGGGAATTCAAATCATGGCACAAAGATAAATAGATTAAGCTCAATCAACCAACCATGAATTCACCTATACAAACTATGAATGATTCAAAATAGTTCTAGGTGGAGAGGATGAAAGGGAAGGGAAACTAAACAAGCGAAATGAAAATAACTAGAGAGATGACAGCCACCACCCCTAGAGGGTCTATTATATAGTCCAAATGGTGGTGCTCAAATGACTCAACTACCCCTAAGTGATACATACCCCTCAGGGGCAAATTTGACATTTTCTGCGAAGATACTTTTCTGGCTGGGACACCTTCCACCGCAAGCTTGCTTCCGTACGACGCAAACCTTGCGATCACGCCGCGTGTCCTCCGGATCGAAGCTCCTCGACGCTCACAGGCGACCTGCCCAGGTGGGACCGGTCTGACCGCCCCTGGGGGGCGGTTGGACCGCCTCTGGCTGGCAGGCCGGGCCGTCGCTATGCCAAGTCCTCTGCCTTGGTTTTGAGGCCCAAACCAAGGGAAACCGTCCACCCAATGGTCTTCTGGCCAAACCACCAAACCCCGCGTGCAAGCTTCGGTTGTGAGCCGCCACCTTGCACCGGCTTCATGTCCCCGTACGAGCTTCGGTCGTGAGCTGCTACCTTGCACCGGGAACCACGTTCCCTCGCTCGTTCTTGCCACCATGTGAACCGCACTTGATCCATCTGGCCACCGGGTCCCTCGAACCAAGCCTACTTGTCTCTCCGCTCCTCGGAGGCCGCCATGGCTAAGACCTTTCGCGCCTGTTCTTGACCTGCACCAATGCAATCAAGCCGCATTCTACACCTGCAATGCTTGAGCCAAAGGAAACGTCAATCCACACCATGTTGTCAATCACTCATCACACCAGGAAGCGACCATCCCCCGGTCCTCGGACACATCCGGTCCTCAATTGTGTCCACACATTCTTAAAGTCTTCACCAACAGAGACATTGAGAATATTCCAGAGAAGTACCTTCTTAGAAGATGGTGTAAGTAATCAACAATAAATGTACTAGAACATCTCTCCAGGCCTGAACCATCATTTGGGGTACCTACCACTAACTTGCTAAGATACAATGCACTTTGCAGGAAAATGACGTCGCTTGCAGCCGATGCTTGTTTGGGACCTGAAAAGTACACTATAGCTTCGGTTGGTATTGATCATTTGGTACAAGCTGTGAGGGCAGCAGGGGGCTGTACAGAAGGGCAGGAAGTTGAAGCTCAGGCTGCTGTAGTTGCTGGTAACACGGTTCAGCCGAAAACTATGCTGAAGAACCCCCCGAAATCAAACAGTAAAGGTCGGCCAAAGGAGAAGATGGAAAGGAAAAAGTCGATAGTTATGAAGGCAAGGGAGAAAGCAATGAAAAAGAAAGGGGGTAAACCAAAGAAGAGGGCATAAAAAATCCACCATGTTCATATTGCCATGAAGAGGTCATAGTGTACAGACATGCCCATACACGGCGAGAGCGGAGCTGCTGGCAAAGGAGATGAGACAAACCGAGCTGAAGCTATGATTTCTTCCAAAAATAGTTATTTATTCCCATTATTGCATTGTAACTTGTAGATACCATTACCCATTTTTTTAAATTATAGTAATGCGAAGATGTTACTGGTATGTTTTTCTTTTGTTGCGTACCTTATGTGGTAACATATTGATATTCCAGACATGTTCACATA
The DNA here is from genome assembly GCA_015476505.1 of Urochloa ruziziensis. Classification (NCBI taxonomy): domain Eukaryota; kingdom Viridiplantae; phylum Streptophyta; class Magnoliopsida; order Poales; family Poaceae; genus Urochloa; species Urochloa ruziziensis. The sequence continues at coordinate 8,433 of WEIB01000439.1, forward strand.
TGAACCATGGAAAAAAGGGCATATGCAACATGGAGAAAGGGCATATGCAACATCACATGTAAACATTTGCAGCATGGGATACTCCAGACATATGTAACCTCCAAATATTTGTGCAACATGAGACTTGAAACATTGAAAAGGTTGTGATGAAACAAAGAAATGGACATAATGCAACATGGTGGTGTTGACTGTGACATTAAAAAATAGCATTTGAAACATTAGGTTAAAAATAAAGAAAAACCAATGCCATATAAATGCAACATCGTGGCGATGGGATTGCAACATGTATTAACAACATGTGAAACATTAGTTATAAATTAAAGGGAAAACATTGCCATATAATTGCAACATTGTAGGGATTTAGATGAAACATTTATAGATTAAATGTGAAACATAAAACTAAAAACAATTAAAGGAATGACCATGAGGCACATCGTCATATCACTGAATGATATGACGATGTTGCATCTCAAACATGATATTCAGGATTTAAACATTTTCGTACAATGTATGAGACAATGTGATATCCCTAGCGAAACATAAGTCAGAAAACCTCAGGTCTCAACTAAACAACCATGACTGCAACATTTGGATACAATGTATGAAACATATTCAAATCCCTAGTGAAACATAGCTTGCAACATTGCATCCTTGGGTCAAAACATAGCAAACCATGACTGCAACATTTGGATACAACGTATGAACCATATTCACATCCCTAGCGAAACTTAGCTTGCACGACGATGAATGTGCTCATTCCTAGACTAGTTGCACTACTGGTCATTTCCTAGACTAGTTAAATAGGTTCACGCACAAGAGGACCCAATGTTGACCGTCGATAATAGGGAAAAACAGCTGAAACGAAGGTGAGAAGTATTATTGACACATTCAGTTTGGAGAAAGGGGAGCAAGCAAAATAGTTATACCAAATCTAGTTTGGAGAAGTTCCACGTCTTGTTTATCCTGGACAGCTCCCTTGTGCATGAATCTAACACAAACTTTGTTGGGTCCATCTTAAGCTTGTCCTGCAACATAATGTGGCAACATGGTGACAATGAAAAAAAATGAAAAGGAAGAGAAAAGGACAAATGAAATAAATGTTAGCTGTATCTCACTGTTAGTACAGCTGAAAATGCATATTTCTTAATAATTGTGCTGTCACGAGACCCAGCATCTTCTTCCTCGATGTTGAAGAGGTAAGTCCACAGTGTCATCACATGATTGTCAATTTCCCCCCTACGCTTGAAGGATTGATAGAATGCTTCATATGAAACGTGAAATCCAGCTATACGAACAAATGGCAGCCTAAAAACAAAGAAATTAATATAAAGCATGACAATGCAACATATGAATGCCCAGTCTGCAACACTGAAAACATGTTAAAGAAACAGAAAGAATGAAAATGCAACATTGAGAACGAGTTAAAGCAACATTGCAATATAACATAATGAAACATTGATGAAATTCTAGAGCAACATATGTATGACTAGTCTGCAACAATGTATATATGATAATGCAACTAGGGATGGGTTGAAGATGCAACATAAGAATAAGACTGCAACATTGTAATGAAAAGGGAAGAAACATTTATTAAATACTAAAGTAACATATAAAATTCGACTATGCAACATTGATAAAATGCTAAAGCTTTCCTAGCCTGGCAACATAAGAATATATGATAATGATAATGCAACATATGTATGACTAGTCTGCAACATTGTATATATGATAATGCAACTAGGGATGGGTTGATGATGCAACATAAGAATAAGACTGCAACACTGTAATGAAAAGGGATGAAACATTTATTAAATACTATAGTAACATATAAAATTCGATTATGCAACATTGCATGGAAGGGGGGATGCAAAATCTGTACAAAAGAAAATGACTCACTGTTCTTCGATATTGCCATCTGCATCTCTTTGTACTGTGGGTTTGTAAATTAACCTCTTGGCAATGTAATCATTGTAAGCCTTCCTAGCTTCAGGCTCAAGCTTGATCCTCTTAGCAAGCCTCTCTCCTTGATTTGGTTTGGTCTTCACATTAACTGCAGCCCTCTTCTTCCTATTTTCCCTCTCATATGTACTTGATCCAGTCTTGTTTGCATCAGGCACATCCCCACCAGGAAAAAAGTCACACAAAATATGTGAGATCAACAAAATGTAAGTTAACAAAATGAAAAATATATGTACATAGCAGAAATGGCACAAAAATGTTAAATACGGTCAAACCTGTGTCCGTGGCTGGTCCTGATGGGGTGTGGTTAGTTTCATGTTCTTCAAGGTCTAGGTCGCCAAGTTTAAACAACTCAAATGAGGGGATGTCATCAATGTAACTTGTACTGTTGCTTGAGGGCGTCCCAGCTCGAAGAAGAGTAGTGGTGGGTGCTTTAGTTTTCATTTCTTAGATTAGGATTAGAGTTGGGAGTAGAGTCGAGTCGAGCTTAGCTCGGATCTTCAGAGTCTTCGTAGTTCAATTATTTTCCTTGCTCCCCTTTCTTCAACTAAACGCAACTGTTACCGACCTTGGGAGAGCATCAGGACCGTTCATGCAGAGGACGGTGCCAAGTGGCACCAGGGCCAGGCCGGCCGACCTAGCCCAGGCCGACCGGCCTCCCTCTGTGGCCGCCACGTCTCCTCCTTCGCGTGAAGCTTAAGCAAACCCTTGGCGTGCTAATGACGCTGACATCCACCCCCTGGAGGCTATAAAAGGCAGCTCATTCACCTTGGGAAGACACACACCACATATCTCAAGTCTTTACTTGAAGGGAGCTCTAGTATCTTTTTCATTTCTTAGATTAGGATTAGAGTTGGGAGTAGAGTCGAGTCGAGCTTAGCTCGGATCTTCGGAGTCTTCGGAGTTCTGGTAAAGCTCTTGTATCCTTTCCTTCTTTTGAAGAGTTTATTTATATAATTACTTTCTTACTTCAGAGCTTAAGTTATCTTTTATATTTCTCTCTTGCTCTTCTTTTAGAGTAAAGATCTTGCTCTCTTTAGAGCAAAGTCCTTTCCCCTTTAGTTTTAGTGTAGAGTTTAGTTTAGCTCTACCGGGCTTTATCTCGCGGGTTTGCTCGCCTTGACCGGGCCGTAAGACGCCTTAGGGAAGACGGGGATTTCTCTTGACAGGCCTCAAGAGAAATCTTAATCATCGAGTGCAGACGTGGTGTCTGGCTTGTTGATTAACTAGGAAGTGTGTTGCACCCCACGGAACTGCAGTGGTAGGCGGCAGGTGGTGACAGCCCTGTCCGTCCTTCGTAGTCCACCACGTTCGGGTGTATTCATAACAGTAGTGCTGAGCCCGGAGAACCCCCTCTCTCATCCCGTTCTGAGGTTCTCCCGTTCTAGCCGTCGAAGCGAGCTCTGTTCCCGGTATCTAAGCTAGGGTCTAGGCTAAGGCTAGAGTGCCTTTTGCTCTGAGTTAGAAAGAGTCTAGGTCCGGTCTCTCCCAGCGTCTTTCCTTTTCTTTAGAAATAGGTGCTCCGTGTGTCGCTGGTCTTTCAGACCTTCTATCCGGTCATTAACTTGACCATTATCCACCCAAACCTAGAGTTTGTGCCCCTGGGTTTGTGGCTTGATATTTCTGGCAAGATATATCATTTCATTCTTCAATACACTTTAACCATCTGCTTCCCTGCGGAAATATAAATACGATACCCTGGGGTTACACCCAATGTGAAGTGCTACAACGAGATATATTCTGTGCGCTTGCAGAATTAATTTTGCATACAACGACATATATCTACGCGCTCTTGAGCGTTGCTAAAACGTGACGCTAAGGAGTGCCAACACGCGCCTCTATAAAAGGCAACGCCTAGCTCAGGAGCAACTCGCCCCAAGCACAGGTATGCATGCATCCTGAGCACTTCCCTTCTCCCTCGCTCCGAATTTCGAAAATCTTTAAGTAAGGTTAGAGTTTAAGCCACAAGAAAATTCTGCTAAAATCCATTCTTGAATTCTTGTGAGAACAAACCCCTGCCGGTTGAACGAGAACGTTTGTGGTGGTTCTTACCCCGCAAGAATGACTAACCGAGTTGTGGTGATTAATCTCCCACAAGAACGCCTAACTTCTGACTATCTAACCCCTGATTTCCTTTGGGTATTGTGAGACTAACCTTTTGCAGGAATCATGTGGGCAAAGGCACGACAGACGGCACGTGGAGTCGTGACCAAGCTCAGCTCCTCGAGCTCCCGCCGCTCTCAGGGATCATCCGCTTACCGGGACACTATGTCTGTCGACTCAACTCGACAAGACACAGAGTCCCAGGAGGAGGAAGTGCCTCAGAACAGGCTCCGCATCCAAATCATGACTCGGATCGAGCATATCGTTGCTCGGACCGAAGGGGAGAGAACGGTGCTGGCCAAGCTCCAGGACCGCTACTACACGCATGCCAAGTACTTCGACCCCATGCTGCTGATCAGGACCTGTCTCGGAGGAGACATGGAACGGGCTTTCAACAACGCCGGATGGCAAAACTTCTACCCCGTCTCGGAAACAGGTTCACACTTCCTAACAATGGAGTTTTTGATGAGTTTGAAAGTCGAAGTTCTTCCCAACGAGACAAATGTTTGCTTTCAGATTTTTCAACGAGGATTTTACTCTGACCCCGAAGCAACTCAGTGAGGCTCTTGGTTTCAACAAGAGATGCATCATTGATGCCAACCTGCTGGTGACTAACCACCGGTACAACCGTGCCGCATGGTGGGATAGCATCACAGGCGAGCCATCCTCGGGGAAAAATAGCATCACTGTCATCCAGAGCCCCACTCTTCGTTTTCTGGCGAAGTAGATTGCTATGGTGGTTCACCCACGAGCTGATTTGCGCCTTTGCCTTTTATCTGATTTAGAGTCCCTGTATGCCATGGTCAAGAAAATTCGTTTCTCGCCTGTCATGAGCATGCTTGACGACTGGTAGAGGTTAGTCACTGGCCGAGCCACGATTGACATAACCTCGCTAGTCACCCGCATTGCCACCCACGTTGGTGCTTTGCAGGGCGCTCAAGTCACGTTCCTTCCTGCTACACAAGAGTATCAGGCTTGCATTGGTTTAGACCATTTTATCTAGGGTCACTTGTTGCGCGAGGGCCCTGGCAATACTCTTTTCATGTGCTATCCTGGTTTCGTCGACGAAGTCGAGCTTCCATGCCCGGCTTTGTCGCTGAGATCAGCGAAAAGTCTAACCATGCAGCTCAGAAGGAAGGAACCCGCTCGCCACAGTGTTGCAGGCCCTGTGACACGTGGCAGGCGGACTAGGCATGACAGCGAAGCCGGAACGTCCACCGCACCTCAGCCCGGGTACCACCAGCAGCAGCAGCCCGAGTACGACTACCACCAGCAGCCGATGGAGAATCACACTGCCCACATGAGCTTCGAGGAAGCTTTCGACTACCATCAAGGAACGGCAGGATATGGCCCGCAGGTCGGACCATCCGCCTCTGCCAGGTATGATTACGAGAACCCGGTCTCCTGGGGGATCGCTGATTTGAGTACCAGGTTGGAGACGATGACTCTGCAACAGCAGCAGCTCAGAGATGAAGTTGCACACAACACTGACCTCACGCAGCAGAACTGGGGGATGACCACATCCCTCCAGACCGACATGCACGGCTTCTTCGACTACATGCACTACGACCCCAACCAGTATTACCAGTGAGCTTCAGCGAAGCTTGGGGGAGTCTCAGGTATGTTCGAACGTGCTGTACCTTGCCTTGCCTTGCCTTGCCTTGATATAATAATAATAATAATAAAACAATGTTGAATAAAAGCTCCTTATGTATGGAATATGGTTGATAACCTTGGAATGATGAATAGTTGCTCTGTTTATGCCCTTTAAGCGCCTCATGCTTAATCCCTTACTTTCCAAGTATTTGAGTTCGTTGGCATTTAAGGATCCACCATGTTTATCTGTGCAAGGAGAGCACCGGTTCATTATTTAAGTTGTTGTGAGTTTTGATATGGTTTGTTTCGAGGTATAATGCATGCCTAGTAAGGAACCTCTCGGAAGTTTTTATAAAATATTACTTGGTGAATCTTCCCCGATGATTTAAATGTCCTATCCAGAGCCTAAACAGTTATATATCTCATGAACTACCATATGCTATCTTGAGTTGCTTTGAGTCTTGTCGAATGGTGAAGTCCGCTTGCAGACGGCACTTGTTATTTACCGGTCTTCCCATCCACCTCAGCCTCAAAATGTCCGACTAGTCAAGTCCCGCTCCGGGGTTGACATCCACCGTCGATGACATATACTCACCTCACCACAAAGCTCACCCCAAAGGTCCTCAATCACTCCATACAAAGTTGAATTCCTCTCTGTTACCAAAGTAAGAGAAGAGATGTATTCGAAAAAAAAGAGTTGGAGACAATGCTCCATTCGAAAAAAAAGAAAAAAAAGAAGAAGAGAGAAACATCTCAAAAGTATGAGAGAGAGAAAATAAGGAGTCCCAAGACCTTTGAGCATCACACATTCTCCCTCTCCACTTGAACCCATGAATTCCAAAGACCGGAATTTGATGAGTGTCATCGCTCGCGAACCACTCTTCGACTCGACAACAGAAGTAACCAAGGTATGCCACTCTTACCCTACCTACAACTCCACTTCAGCCTTAGTGTAGGGAAAAATTGGTCAATCCCGACCAAGAGTGAGGATTAAACACCTTGAGTGACTCGAGAGTACCATCGGGGAATGAATGAACCATCTTTTGAAAAATTCATATCTCCGAGATGGAACCTGAAAAGTTGCAGGAAATACTTCAGAGATGACCGTCAGGCTCTCAACAGCCCAAAACTGTGAATCGTGCAGCCCCATGATGAACCATGGTATGAGTTCTCTTTTATGCCAACTTATTCAAATGATTTGTCGAGTTTTGGCTTAAGCACAGGGAACTTAGAGAGTATGAACATTGAAGCAACTCCTGACCCATCGAACCTAGAGTTTAGCCTTGCTCGAGGACGAGCAAGAGTCTAAGCTTGGGGGCGTGTTGACGGCCATTACAACCCAGTTTTGACCGTCAACAATTCGGTGAAATGAGGATGATCATACCATGTTCCATGCATAAAAGTGTTTATACTAACAAATTCCATAAGTTTTGGATGAGTTATGGTTGCAGGATGAAACAGATGAAACAGGGGCCAAACCTGGCACAGAGCCAGGCCGGCCGGCCTAGCCTAGGCCGACCGGCCTCCCCTGGCCAGGTCTGGCCACGTCACTGATCCACAAGCTCAAGCAAATACCCAGGATGATCAAGCACCGTGCAATCAACGTCGGTTTGATCCAAGGACCCGAAAGGCCTAGAGTGCAAGACACATGGATTAGAGGGCCCACAACATCGGATTCTTGGACAACCTCAACTGAACGCAACCGCTACCGACCTCAGGAAGCAATCTGGAGCGTCCACGACGAAGGCGGTGGCCAGGGGCGCCAGGTGTAGGCCGATCGGCCTACACCAGGCCGGCCGGCCTGCTGCTGCCTCTTCACGCGACCATCTTTCGCGTAGAGGTTAAGCAGGCTGGTGGCATGACAGTTACGAGTGCTACCGACCCTGGGAGGCTATAAAAGGCTGCCCTCTCTTCCATCCAAGACACACACCACACTTCTCAAGTCTTTGCTTGAAGGGAGCTCTTGTATCTTTTCCATTTCTTAGATTAGGATTAGAGTTGGGAGTAGAGTCGAGTCGAGCTTCGCTCGGATCTTCGGAGTTCTTTGGAGTTCTGGTAAAGTTCTTGTATCCTTTTCTTCTTTTGAAGAGTTTATCATAACAATACTATCTTATTCAGAGCTTAAGTTATTTTTCATATTTATCTCTTGCTCTTTCTTAGAGTAAAGTTCTTAGCTCTTTTCAGAGTTAAGTTTTGTCTTCCTTTAGTTTTAGTTTAGAGTTTAGTTTTAGCTCTACCGGGCTTTATCTCGTGGGTTTGCTCGCCTTGACCGGGCCGTAAGACGCCTTAGGGAAGACGGGGATTTCTCTTGACAGGCCTCAAGAGAAATCTTAATCTTCGAGTGCAGACGTGGTGTCTGGCTTGTTGATTAACTAGGAAGTGTGTTGCACCCCACGGAACTGCAGTGGTAGGCGGCAGGTGGTGACAGCCCTGTCCGTCCTTCGTAGTCCACCACGTTCGAGTGTATTCATAACAGTAGTGCTGAGCCCGGAGAACCCCCTCTCTCACCCCGTTCTGAGGTTCTCCCGTTCTAGCCGTCGAAGCGAGCTCTGTCCCCGGTATCTAAGCTAGAGTCTAGGCTAAGGCTAGAGTGTCTTTTGCTCTGAATTAGGAAGTATCTAAGTCCGGTCTCTCCCAACATCTTTCCTTTTCTATAGACTTAGGAGCTTCTGTGTGTCGCTGGTCTTTCAGACCTTCTATCCGGTCATTCACTTGACCATTATCCCTCAAACCTAGAGTTTGTACCCTTGGGTTTTTGGCTTGATATTTCTGGCAAGATTTATCATATCATTCTTCAATACACTTTAACCATCTGCTTCCCTGCGGAAATATAAATACGATACCCTGGGATAAATCCCGAGGTGAAGTGCTACAACGAGATATATTCTGTGCGCTTGCAGAATCCGTTTTGCATACAACGACATATATCTTCGCGCTCTTGAGTGTTTCTAAAAACGTGACGCTAAGGAGTGCCAACACCCCCCGACAGTATTCTACTCCACGTTCATCATGCAAACGCTTGATCTTTCTCTCAAGTTGGTTCTCAACCTCGGCCTTAAAGATCTTAAAATAGTTGAGAGCTTCATCTTTTGTTTTCAGCAAGTAAACATAGCAATAACGTGTAGCATCATCTATCGAAGTCATGATATATCTTTTGCCTCCACTAGTCAACAATCCATTCATCTCACATAAATCTGAATGAATAAGATCTAACAGTGCCAAATCTCTCTTTTCCTCTAAACTCTTAAAAGGTTTTCGTGGTTGTTTTGCTTGCACACATGATGGGCACTTTCATCCTTTGACTACATCGAATTTCAGAATTAACTCTAATCTGGACATTCTAGCAATGGTGTCAAAATTGATATGACAGAAACGAGAGTGCCACACATTGGACACACATATTTTATTCATGGATGCAATATTCAAATGAAAGTTTGGCTCAACAGTGTTAAAGCGGAACAAGCCTCTGCTGTCATAGCCTTTATCAATAAAATTCCCGAATTTAAAAATTACAACTTTATTGGAGTCAAACACTAACTTATAACCATCTCGACATAACAAGGACCCGCTAATGAGATTCCTATTTATCGACAGAGCGTGTTGCACGTTCTTCAATTGGACAATCTTCCCTGAACTCAGCTTGAGTTCGACCGTACCAACACCAAGAACAGAAGCAGCTGATCTGTTTCCCATCAAGATGGAGGAAGTCTCGCTCCCTGGTAAGAAGTAAACAAGGACATACATGTATATTCGCGCTAGTATCAACCCACCAATCTGTAGATTGAAATACCAAAAATACAAATGGTAAATTAACATACCGAGATCCTTCAGCCTCGTTGTCGTCGCCAATGGTGACGTTCACCTTCTTGTTTGGCTTTCCATCATCTCGGTCCTTGCGGTGGCGGACAATTCTTCGCAAGATGTCCTTCTTTGCCAAACACATAACATGCTCTGATTTTCTCATCCTTCTCAGGTTTCTTCTTGAAGTTAGTGGTTTTCTTGGGCTTTCCACCATAGTTACCCTTGCCCTTGTAATTGGGCTTGTTCACTACGACAATTGCACTTGCACCTTGAGCGGACAGTTCCTGGAACATGTTGTGCCCTTGCCTTTTCTTCCACATGGAGGGCTATAATCAGATCCTCGGTGCAGATGTCTTCTCTTTTGTGTTTCAGGGAAGTGGCAAAATCCCTCCATGAGGCAGGGAGTTTGGCAATAATGCCCGCTGCACAAACCTATCCGGCAAAGTACAACCTAAACTTGCAATCTTCCCAACCAGTAGTTGCAACTCATGCATTTGTGCAACTATCGACTTTGTAGTCATAGAACTGCTCACAGGAGTAGAGAAGGCGACCACCTTCAGAGACTGCATATTTGTGCTCAAGTGCATCCCACAACTCTGTGGGGTTTGTGTAACTCATATACACATCGTAGAGCTGATCCGACAACAGGGTCAGGATACATCCAAGTGCAGTATCACTTGAACTTCCAAATTTCGCGGACTGCTCATCCGTAAATGGCATCGTTGGATGGATCACCCATCACAATCCCATAGACATGAGCCAAAACTTGACTCTAGTCTGCCATCTACGGAAGTTACCGCCAGAAAACCTCTCAGGTTTCATTGCATCCGAAGCACCAGCCATTGCTGAATTATAATAAACGCATACATAAGGTTTCTGGATTGTTGGAAATATGCGTTTAAATCTACCAGATTTTAAATCGAGGCAAGATACACAAAACAATGCTACAGCTATGTAAAACAAATCTACTCGCATATAGACTGAAATTAACCGAAACATGCACATGCAAGCGGTACATAAATCCATCTAACTTACATAATAGCGCTCCGTCCTTGTGGAGACTCGATGCAGTGAAGATCGTGTCGAGGCAGCGCAGAACGTAGTCGATCGAGCGGTCGCGCAGTTGCGCTGCCCAGAAACCTTATTGCCGCCCCTCGTGCAGGCTTCACGACGGCAAGGGCTCGAAGATACCGCTCACCCTACTCCTCGGTGCACGCCAAGGAGAAGGGCCGGCGAGTTCTAGCAGCTCAGTACCACAGCACAGTTCACCAGATGGAAAAAGGGAGAAGAGAGTTGCGTGGGTTATTCCGGTGTTCAACTAGTCTGTTCCTGGACGTCTCCAGGACCTCTTATAGAGGAGGCGATCAGCTCTCTGCTGACTGAATCGCCTACAATAACGCCCCACTAATTGGCAGTAGTAACCGCCTCACGCGATCTGTCACGCGAAAAGGAACGTGTATACGCGCGCGCGTGCGTGCGTTGTGTTGTGTAGACCAAGCCCCATTCTCTCCTTCACACACATTCGGTGAAGTGAGAGAGCTCTTCTATTTAAATTGGTTTGCACCACCTCAAACTAGCAGTATGTGACTATCTTTTTACAATGCACTCTTGCTTTGAAATGAAATTTCTGAAATGGGCGTCACGGCCTCGAGCTGTGCTGCTGCGCCGGAGCTCGAGCCCGCGCCTGGCTCAGAGCTGCTCGACCAGAGGTCCATCCGTCCATGGAGTTCCGCATCGCCGAGAGAGCGTGGAGAGGAGGCGGATGCGGCCGCCGCGGCATCGCAAGGCGCTCGTGGAGAAGAACGGCACTACTGGAGACGTGGGTGGAGGTGGGGGAGGAGGGTGCGCACAAGAAGGTCGCCGTGGGTGGAGCAGTGCAGGGTCATGGCTCATGGGCGCGCGGAGTAGGCAGTGCAGGTGGTCTGTACACCGGAGGGTAAAGAGAAGGGCAGGTTATTTGCCTAGTAAACTGACGTCCAGAACTCCAGATAGCTTCTAACGGTAATTTCACGTAACGGAAGTAACGGCAGTGGCGCTTAGGGAAACAAAAAGTCAGTTCAATGGCGTGGAAGGCTCTACAAGTTTTACAGTGGCAGATATGGAATTGGAAAATTTTATAATGGCTTGTGCGGAATTGATTCTTTCTTGTAAGGCTGTCCGCACTGGTTGCGTTAAACGACCCTGTATGGTACTTTACGGTACCAGTTTGCCCCAAAAACTGCTGCAGCGGGGATCGTTAAGTGAAACGAGACATCCCGTTTTCGGCCCCGACGCGGTAAATCAAGCGTGGGCGGAGAGCGAACGCTACACGCCACCTCAACGCGGGCCCGCCGTCCCAACCTCTGTGCGCGCGCCGAGAGATGGAAGCAGAGGAGCTCCGCGGCCGCCGGCTGCGTCGACCGCCGCTGCCGCGCACTACTGCTGCCGCTACTCCTCCGTCGCCGCGTCGCGCGCCGCCGCCGCCTCTGCCCTGCGAGCCCCTTGCCTCGCCTTGTGCCGCCAGCAAGAAGCCGCTGCTGGAGGAGACGGAGCTCCTCCACGGAAAGGATCTGCCAGAACATCGCCGCGTCCAAGAAGGGCGCCAATAAGCTCGCATTTGCCGTCGCACCCGCCACCACATCGTCATCGTCCCCACCAGCAACTGCTCCTCGCGTCCAGGGAGGGGCTCGCGCCGGCTGTTGGGGATGGCCGGGAGAAGGGGGCAGAGATGCTCCCCGCCTCGCCTCGAGAATCCGTCGCCGCCCAGTCCTCTCGCGCCAGGCGTGCCGAGCTCCGCCTCCGCGCCGGCCTCCCCTTCTCCCCAATCGCGCGCGGCGACCCTGCCTCCCCTCCTCCCCAATCGGGGTCGGCAGAGCAGGAGATGGGACAGCGGCGAGAGTGAGGAGCGTGGCGGTGGCCCGGGTCGAGCTGGGGGGGGAGGGAGGGACGGCGGCGGGGATGGCCTGGGAGGGAGGGGCGGCGGCGGGTGTGAGGAAGAGGATGAGAAGAACGGGCGGTGGGCAAGAGAGGACCGAGAGGTGGGGAAAAAAATGAGGGAGGAGCGGCGGAGAAAATGAGGAAAGAAGGAAAGAGAAAAAAGAGGAGAAAAAAAGAAAAATATTATTATTAATAAAAAGGTTTTATTACCACACTATTGTAAATAAAAGGAAAAGAAGAGAAGGGAGAAGAAAAGGAGAAGATAGAGAGGAGATGGTAGTTGGAGATGGTTGAATAAAATATGTGGTAGTTGGTATAGAGGTTGAGATATAAAGGTTGACGGGTGCGGGAGAAAGTGATATATAGTAGAAAACCTTGATGACTAGGACCGAATATTCCTTTTAAAAGGTGAAGATAGAGTACCAAGAGTGCGGACAGCCTAATGTTGCTGGTTTTTTTATAACAGATTTGCTCCTTATAAGTCGACTTAGATTCTGTCTATGTCTAAGTCGACGACGAGGACCGTCAGATTCGTCTGGACGACTGCAATGCATCTCGTTTGTCAACTATCTTATTGGGCCCGCCGTTTCTATTCGATGCCCGCATTTTCTTTGTTATCGGGCGCATAACTCTTATCGGATCCGTTTATCTACAATGAGGCCCGTGGGAGTTCATCACTGTAGGGTTGACCCTTTCATTTCCTGTTCGCTAGTGTGTTCGTTCTGTGGGTGTCGAGACCGAGGAAGCGAAGAAGAGGCGAATGGCGATTCAGTGGGCTCGTCAGCGATCTCCTCCCTCCCTGGCGGTGGTCCGGCGTCGGCTTTTGGGGACGGTATGCTTTGCCGACCCCCACACACTCCCCTCAGTCTCTCTCTTCCCCTTTCACATTTCTCTCCATCGTGACCTGCTAGATCCAGATCGAGGTGTGGTGGAGGGAGCTGGTTAACGAGGCGGAGCAGATGTGCGGCGCGTGCGGAGGCACAGAGGCGGGCGGCTGCAGCCACCGCTACTCACTCCGGTTGCCAGGCACGCCTTGTGTGTGTGGTGGTGCTGTTCTAGGGTTGTGGCCGCCGCCGCCGGCGGCGAGTTGAAATGAAGCAGGCGATTGAGTTGCTGGCACTGACGCCGCTTGCCCTCCCTGCCTCCAACGACCCTCTCTTGTGTGCCATCTCCTCTCCTTGTTAACTATTTTTGGTAGATTCTGTGCATGTGTACTCGTACAAGCTAGTTTGGCAGATCTGGTTGCAAATTAATTTGTTTGTGGATTAGCTGTGACGATTTTGATGTTTGATTGACTGATTGGTGATACTTGCTAGTTGGTATGCTCGCTGTGAATTTGTTCACTTCTGACCTTTCTACCGTGCTGCTACTGCTATAGTGCTAGCAGATTACAATTTATAATTTAATATGAATATATTCTTAGTTGGTCGAATTGAGCTCTGAGCTTCCTTATCAGTATAGACAACAGATTAGTAGTATAGACCAGAGACTGCAAACTAATTTTTTGGTTGAATTGGCTTGAGGTTGCTTAGTACAAACCTTCAAATGCGAATATGATATTACTGTCATGTTTTTTCCTATTGTCCTGTTCAAATGAGAATGTGAGATTGCAACAGATTAGCAATTTGATGTCTTCCTTGTTGTCCTCTAGTCATATTATGTGCCTATCACCTTATCTATCTATTTCTTTATTTATAGTGGTTCCTTGTATTGTTGTACATAAATGGGTGGTGTGTTCTGCTACAAGATGTTCCCAGGGGAACTAATCTTTAGATCTTTGTAGTATCCTTTTTCTTCCCATAAATAGCTCATACAACCTATTTGTTCATCTGCTTGTTTTTGGTGTATATATAACATACAATGCACGTAGCAACCAGTTGATCAGGAATTGGTTTGTTAGATACAAATTACTTGGTAGTCAGTTGATTATGGTGAATCTTAAGATGAAAAGTTTCATTATGCATTAATAAAAAATTATATGGTTGCATGGTAGTATAATTTGTGTTAATATGTAATTTAAGCGTACAAGGTTAAGGTTTGGCTAATTTTCCCTGTTTTTTTTCTACTGTTGGGGTGATTGCAATTAAGTTTTGTTTGGGGCTCATGTTGTGGTGTGAAATGTCTATCTTGACATGGTTGGTTGGTAGCATTTAGACTAATTGGATATGAGATTCTTGGGTCCTGCTTAAAAAAGCAGAGATGCTCCAGTTCATACTGTTTTTTAATATGGGTTCATATTTATTGGATGTGGCATTCTTGGGATATCATTTGAATCTCTTGTTTACTTACATATCAATGGTAGACAGTTCCAAGTGTTTTGCAGTTCTCTCTAGGGACAACTATATTATAATTCGTGTTTGAATCCTTTCCTTCCCATGTAGAGCTGTAATATAGGAAACTATAGTTTGACAACATAATATTTCCAATCATATGAAATGGCGTAAGTTTAGTTAACATGTGTTGTAATGTTTGGTTTAAGCCAATGATTCTGTTGCTTCCACAACTTAGTCTGACTAACTTCTTAGCTTTCTGGCCCACTCATCATAGATTCAAATTTCTTGCCTAACTTTGCCTAAGGTCGGTCATTTTTCTTGGCACAAAAGCATGGTAAAAAATATGATGTATTGTATGCTAGACAAGTGAGAAGGCAGAGTGCCAAGCTCTTCTTAGAAGGATGCCCTAAAAAGCTCCTTTTAGAAGGATATTTTTCTTTTCTATATTTGTGTAGTGCTTGCTTGTGCATGGCCCATAGAGGTTTAGAAGCTTTTGTGTGCTATAGGCTTACACTATAATAATAGATTTTTCGTACCTACGGTGCGATGATGCCAGGAGGACTTTCTATAACCCTGAAACTTGGTTTGATTTGTTCAAAACTGACTGCATACAAAGTTTTCTTTCTGAGTAGTACTTAGATTTTGTCTTCAGCATATCAAGCACCGTTATCTTCTTTTGACGAAGCTCATGTATCCCATGGAATGTTAGGATTTGGACACCTTTAGGTGGTGCCCATCTCTGTGTTCTAAATGTGATTGTGCTTTCTTTTTAAACATCTTTTAGGTGGCATACAAACAGTAGGTTGCTTTTTTTCTTTTCAAAATTTGAAATGCGATTAACAAACTAGAGATATCTATGACGTCGTTGGGGATATAGAAAGATTTTCTCTCTTCTCAATTTTTCTGAAGTGCTAGCTTGTGTATGGCTTATAGAGGTTTAGAAGTTTTTGTGTGTTATAGGTTTATGTGTGCAGTATGATCCTGTACCATAATACATGTTCTTTTTTGTGTTTGTTGTGTAATGATGACATGGCCTGCAGAGTTTTTCTTCATAATAGTACTGTGATTTTTGTCTTCAGCAAACCATGGACCATTGCTTCACCTAACTTTACACATTTTTTCTTGTGCCTGCAGTGAGGTCTGTTAAAGTTGCATTCAGGATTTTTGCTTCGATGTTGCCCCTGTTGTGTTTACTTTTTTGTGGTTTGATTGCGAGGTATGCCCCCTGATTTCCTTGTACATCATGCATTCGGTCATATTGTGCCTGCACTTGAAAGGTGAACATGTCATACCTAATATGTTACTTTATGGGATTGCAGCAGTGGAATTGACAAGTCGAGAGAGGGGAGAACTCAGGTGAAGAACTACTCCTTTTTTCCTTTCTGTATTTTTTTCATTTTTCTAAGTAACGTGTACTCATAATATCTTAATTCACATGAGTTAACGAAGCTGCAGTGGAGGATACTTTCTAACAATGGGGTTTCATTCAGCATGTGAACATATTTTTCTCCGTTATCCACCCTTTTATTTGCTAATGTGATGCTTGGCTGGTTCATTCCACCAAGAGGTCCCTAGTTTTTAGCACATATGTTTCTAGGATAGGTTCCTCTTCTTATGTTGAGCATTATATTTTGATGATAGCAACCCCTGTATTGTGATCAGCATACGTAGTGTCGAATCTTTGTGTCTGTTTCTATTTTAATTGAGTTAGCAATTGGTCACTTTAATTAGCTGAACATGGCAAGGTTGTCAGCAGCTCCTAGTCGTTTAGGCAGAGGATTCAAGGGAGAGGCACCTTTGATCTCCTCATGACATGTCTATAAATTTACAAGTAGCTTGTACTATGATTACACTCTCATTCAGTACTATAATTTTTATAGTTTGTTACTGTAAAATGTTAGAACAACTTGTATCTTGGTTACTCTAATTTTTCTAACATCACTTTTACATATAGCTGTTTTTTTAGCTAAACATGTCAGTGTTCTTAGCAGCTACTAGTCTTTTAGGGAGTGAAATCATGAGAGCCATTTTTTTGTTCTCCAATGGATATGTTCTAGTCAGTTAAACCATAAATAACTTATACTAGAATTAAACCCATGTTTAGTATTATAATTTCCTAATTTTTGTATGTAAAATACAACGTACCATATACTAGAGGTACAGTCAAACTTTTGAGTATTACAGGCTTATACTCTTATTCTTTTAGTATTATCCCACACCATAATAATAGTTTGGCTTCTTCCAAACTGTTCCTAGTGTCGGTACTTTGTCATAAGCACTTTTGTCTACTAGATGTAGGTGTATAGTGGTATTGATTGCCTAGTCGCTGATTTTCTGGTTAATTAGCAAGCAACTTATCAGCGCTATCTGAATTGACTTGTTCCATTCTGTTGTCTATAGCGAACACTTTCTCAATACTGTGAATTAATTTGGTGCGTTAGGGAGAATGCTACATATCACAAGGTTAGATCAATAAGTTACTATTTTACAGCTACATTTATACATCTATACATTTCTGTCATTTTTTGTACGTAGTAGTGTAATTTTTTTAACCTCAATTGTGCTCTCATAGTTTTATGCCCGTGTTATGCCGCAATGATATATTTGTGAGACATGGGAATTCTATTGTCTTGTTCAATTCAAATCTAGGATGGTTTTGCTTTTTTAAGATGTTGGATGTAGCAATGTAGTTAACAGCTAAGTAGCTGACAGCTTAGTTTTTTTTTCTAGACTACTGTAACATGGTCTTTCTGCAATTCTGCACAGCTAGCGCTTGTTACAAAGGAAGCATGGCTTTTGTGTTGATGAATTTTGAGTTTTGTGGTAATTTTGTTATGTTTATGTGTCTGCTACTCTTGCTGCTGAACCGCTTGCTATGGATGGGTAGGGAGGTTATGATGGACATTTGTGTCTTGTTTATCTCTTAGAAATAGGATGTAAATTTAGGAAATTTTGCAAAAATGCACCTTGTTGAATGTTGATGAGTGTGAGACTTACTCCGGTCAGTATACTGAGCATCATGAACTTGTAGCATCTTTTCCATTTGTCCAACTAAGTAGTTATGTGGTTGTGGATAACAACTAATTATGCTTGTATCATCTAAGCTTGTAGACTTATGTAATAAGGCTACTTTCTTAGTGCATAATGCAATGATCCTCCCTGCTTACTTTTACTTCTTTTTCTGTGTCTATGTACCCTTCAAAATTACTTTTCAGTGAGAGACCTCATAACATGCCTCATTCGCAAGATCTGGGAAACTCCACCTTTCCTATGCGTTACCCTGTAAGTTCATCTAGTGAGCTGGACCCAAACCTAATTGAACTCAAGACATTGATTTTTAAGCAATGATGTTTTTCTTTTGCTAGACATGTCTTGCTCCAACTTGGGAATTACTCTAATAAGTAATGATGTAATTTTAGTAATCTTATTGTGTAACTTAATACTTCTTTCGCCATCAGAAATCTGCATTTTAATTGATTTTTAGCAATGTTGGGATGCTTATGCAACGAAGAATCATGAAATCTTGCCTGAGGTGAAGTCATTCATCTTTTGTGCATTATTTTTCCTTCTGAGAATGTCACTACTTGTTCCAACTTTCTGCCCTTTCATACATATGCCATTTCTTTTGAAGGCTGCAAATAATTCTGGTCCTTCAATTTTTAGATCCAGGAGAGGGATGAGGAAGCTTGCAACTACTGAAGGACATCAAGTGGTACAGGATCATCAAATCTAGGGGCGTAATGGCGGGTGCTGCGAAGGTGTCTCTTGTGCTTGTTCCCGGCAAAGAGGAGTTGCAGCAGAAAAATTGACTCCAGTGTTAGCGCTTGCAAGATTAATAGATACACAAAACTCTAGAACACAGATTTTTGCTTATGACCATTGTCTGATATTCTGATGCCCACTTTTAGAGCTAGGCAGCTACCCTTTCATATCTGCAATTTTGGAACATATTTGGTAGCTTTTTAGTACTGTTGGTCATGTCCACATGTGCACCGATGGAGATGCTCATCTTATAGCTACTGGGAAGATGTCGTCCAAGCCTATTCTAGCAAGTTATATCTGTGCCTCCGTCAAATGTGTTGTGTATTGCAACTTGGGAATGTTATTTTTGAAATTGTAATGTGTCAAATCCATATAAAAAATGAACAGTGGCCCGCCCTTTTTTCCTTTTCAAATTGTGTCAAATCCATGTGATAATGGACCAGCCTATAGTTTTAATTTTTTAAATCTGTTGAAATGGTCATAAAAAATGGACAGACGAGTTAAATGACAAAAAGACAGACGGTGTGCTGGTTGAGGTAGACCAAGCAGGCTTTACGGGTCTGCAGCAGACAAAAGTTGACCCGTTAATGGGCACAGTAGGTACAGACAAAAGTTGACCAATGGGCACAGCAGGTACGCACGGACCCATACGCTTATACATGTGCGAATGTGCTGGGTTTTGATCATAGTGGTTGGATGCCCATCCAATGGTCTGAAAAAGTGACTTATGCCAAAGCAAAATCTAAGTTATTTTATAAGGAGACAGACCCTATAACAGATTTGCTCAGTATATATTTATATAGTTGTTATAAAAAAACAAACCGTTCCACCCAAAATTCCTCAAAATGTCGGCTGCCGCCCAATAACCTAAGATTGCCGTCTGCCGGCGAGCCACCGGCGATTGAGGGCGGCGCCCGCAACTTCGTATTGCGGGGGCCATGGAGAAATCCGCAACCGCGGGACGGACGTGGACCCGCCGCGCCGCCGCCTCCCCCGTCGAGGAGCTCGTCGTGTGGGAGATCCTCCTCGTCCGCCTGCCGGCGAAGGCACTCCTCCGCTGCCGCGCGGTCTGCCGCGCCTGGCGCCGCCTCACCTCCGCCGACGACTTCCTCCTCGCGCACCACCGGCACCAGCCGCCGCTTCCGCTCGTTTCGTTCCGCGGCCACAGTCAGAAGCGGCCGCGAGTTCGCCGACGCCGCCGTCGACGCCTTCGATCTCTGGCGATCCCCCGCCAAGCGCCATCCCGTCCTCCGCTTCAACGATTACAACCGCTTCCGTGAATTCGAGGTCCTCGCCTCCTGCGACGGGCTACTCCTGGTCTCCCTCTCAATTTGGGGCTCTAGTTCCTTCTACATCTGCAACCCAGCGACGCGGCAGTGGATCACACTGCCCAGCCCCGCCGGAAACACTATCGCGGGACTGTACCCTCACGGCTCCTCCGGTGAGTACCGAGTCCTGTACAGGAAGAGGAGAAGCAGATATCGCGAGGGAGAAGGAGATGACGTCTACTCCGTCCTCACTGTGGGCTCCTCTGCAGAGCCAAGGCGCATTGGGTGCCCTGTCCTAGCCTCACCATCCATCAAGCGGTCTATGGCTTTCATGAACGATCGCCCGCCTGTCTTGCTACACAGCTGCCTACATTGGGGTCAGCAGTCGCTGAATCAGGATCTAATTGTTTTTGACACGGTTAGTGAATCATTCAGATGTATCAGTGCTCCTGCAGCTTACAACTGGGCGTGCTCGGATTTGTTTGACATGTATGGTATGCTTGGCGTAAGCAATGTAAACCAGAGTCAGGCGATGGTGGAAGTTTGGGTGCTTCAGGACTACAAGATGGGGGTCTGGTCACTGAAATACCAGATCAAACTGCCAGTGGTAGAAATGAGGACCATTGCAAAGAGATGGTCTTTTAATGCGTTGATTGTGTCCGAGAGTGGAGATATGCTGGTCTACTGTAACACTGATTTGCATCTGTTTCACTGCAGCAGCGACGGCAAATTACTGCAGAAATTCCAGTGGGATCATGTGTCTCCAAATGTTACCGGACATTGGTTCAAAGAAAGCCTTTGCAGACATTCATTCCTCCAGAATCAAGATCATGGTTTTCTTGGACAGCCACGGTTCTTTCGTGGACTCTAGCAGGTTGATGCTTTTTGAATCTTGATGGTGTTGACGGCTTGACACCTTGTGTAAATAGGCTATTCAGACTCTAGTGCTGGTTGATGTTTCTTGAATCTTGATGATGTTGACGCCTATAGCTTACCTCCCTTTGAGTAACTAGGCTATTCAGAAATTTACTTATGTTTAGGAAGCTTGGACCCATTGTTTGCTTGCCTATGACAATGTATTGTATGTTACTTATGTTTACTCTTATGTTTAGGAAGCCTGGACCTCCTTTTGAGTAACTAGGCTATTCAGAAATTTACTTATGTTTAGGAAGCTTGGACCCATTGTTTGCTTGCCTCTGACAATGTATTGTATGTTAAACCACTTTTCCATGCCAATGGTAGTAAAACTTAATTAATCTTATGTTTTGTCCCCAATATTTTGTTTTGGAGAGAATTCCCTATCTAGCATCAAGAAAAGTTGATCTTCCCTGTATAGCACTCAAAATTTGTTTCGGACTTTTGTAGCACTCAAAATTATCTAGCACTTCCGTTGGGATGGCTGTTAAGCCCTACTTAAAAAGACATTTATACCCTCAAGAGCCCACACCTCATCTTCTTCCTTTTCCCTTTCTTCCCCAATCAGCCAAGCGGCCATCTTCCATTCCTCCGACTCCGTCTGTGGCCTCGCTTCGCTAAGGCCCCGCTCATCCGCCAACACGGCCTCACCAACTTGGCCTTTTCCTTCTCTGCTCTCCTCCCATCACGAGAACTAGCAGTAGCTCCCTTCTACATCGAGGCATAGAGCTACAAGCAGGTTCATCTTCCATCGAGCAAGCAAAAATTGGAAGGAAACTGAAAAGAATTGATGTCGATTCACGAAGCACACGTCCTCCAAAATCAGAGACGGAGATGGAACTCGCTGATTTCATTGTTACTGACATATCCGTGTCCGCAGAGAGATTGAGCTCCTGCAGGGGGTAGCGCGCGCGGCTCTCTGTGCTCCCCGTCGACGACACCGCGGCGTCCGGCAGCAGCAGCGTCGCGTCCTTCCTGGCCTCCTCCTCCCACTTCCGCTCCTGGCCTCGCCGCGCCCGCTGCCACCGAAGGGCCGGGACAAAGGAGCAGCAGCCTAAGAGTCGCCTTCTCCCACGCGACACGCACACCGCCGCATCGTACCCCAGCGCGCGCAGCCCCTCTGCCACCGCTCGCCGGACCTCAGCCTTCTTCCGGCCGCCGCCGCCGCCCTGGGAGGAACTCGAAGTCCTCGTCGTCGCTGCCGTCTTGGCTGCCGTTGACGCAGTTGCTAGCGCAGCGCCCGCGCGGTGGCCGCTCGCCGCTCTGCCGCCACGGCGGCGGAGTCCTCCATGAAGCTCAGCACCATCCGGTCCAGCCCCACCGACCTCCGCCTCCGCCCCCGTGGCCGGCGGCAGTAGCGGCCGCTCGTCGCTAGCGCCGTCTCGGCCCCCTGTCGTTGCCGATGATTCCGACGAGAGCTCCTCCGACCTCAACGTCGTCGCCGGGAGATAATGCGACGGGTTTAGAGATGGGCATCGGGTTTGCCTGTGAAATGGCCTGAGGGGCATTTTCGTCCGTGGGTCAAATCATTGCTCTACCTCACGGTGTCTTTAACGGAAACAAGTGACGGATCAGACGGAAGTGCTAGATAGGGAATAGAAAAAAAAATTGAGAGCTACAAAAGGCCGAAACAAATTTTGAATGCTATACAGGGAATGTTAACTTTTCTTAGTGCTAGATAGGGAATTCTCTCTTTGTTTTGTTTTGCTTCACCTGCATAACAGATGCTAACGATTAACAACTTTCTAGATATATATTGTGCTAGAACCTACTGCAGAGCACAGTACTCTGTTAAACTAGGAGGTTGGTTGCCTTTGTATGCTTATACCGAAAAGATCAAGGGCATTTGGGGGTCAGGAATCATAGGAAGTAGGTAAAATCAGTAAATCACTGAGGCTGAAATTATCCCTACCAGCCGAACAAGGCCTGATGTGTAATATTTCATATGCTTTTTTTTACATGGACAATCAACGAGAAATGACAGTGAGACAAGCCATCAGTTGTGATAAACAATTAGCCTTTGCTAGATATACAACTGAGGACAGGATAGAAGAAATCCTTGGATATATATGAGAGATTTTTTATGAGATGTAAGTAATTGTGGGAATGAATAATCATAGTTCTTCTAGTTTGTCTTTTTCTTTAAAAAAACACAACTAAAATATTGTAGATTTATCCTTTGTACTAGAGTCCGTCCGGAGTAGTAGGTGGTCATCATAGTCACAAAATTCGGGGTCGGTGCCTCGTCCCTCGACCCGGGTTTATCGTTCGATTCAGGGGTCGGGGTCAGTTGGGTCACCGTACCATTCTTAGGCTGGGTCGCGTCCCAATTCAGGATGGATCGCATGTGAGATGGAGAGTCAACAGATACTAGTGCTGTCGAGGATTAGTGGGGTTTGGCTATGGAGATACTCCTCTGCTATAGAGGAGTTGGGAGAGGCAGTGGTGGAACATTTAGGTCCTTTATTAGTAGCATGTGTATATAGCTTGTCTTTATATCAAGCCATCGACCCCGAGGCATCGACTCGAATGAATCGGGGTTGCCGTTCCCCATAGTGATTTATTGTTCCAAAGAAGTATTACCCCCTTCGTACCACAATTTTATAAAGTGTCGACCCTCGACCCGTTCCTCGACCCATCGACCCGGGAACTTTGTGACTACTCACAATTAGGTTCCCATTTTTCTTGTGAATTGTGAACTTAACTTCATGTGTATGCATTGAAGCATTGCCGGCAAATTTTTAGTTAGTCAATGCACAAATTCTTTTCGGGTAGTTAATAATGTATAAAAAATAAATAAATGTGGAGTGGAAGTGTCTGGCCCCCTTGGCATTGTAAATGCCAAAGCTTTGACTTTCTGTGGATGTTAAGGAAATGAAAGAAGTTTTGTTCACACAGGATGCTTAATAGCCTGGAAAGGATTGGAAAGGAGAAAAAACTGAAGTGTGATTTTTGCAAACAAACATATAACACCAATCTTGTGTCCTTCAGGCAACTTGAGAGAGTTAATTGCACTTGCAATGCTGCACGTATATCATGCTTACAGGTAACAGGTTATACTACTAAAAGGAAACTGCATGCTATCTGCCCTGTAGTGGCATTTGCATTTTGGATGACAACATTACTTCTCTAATCATGATGTTACAAAAGTGCCAGAATGTTCCTCGGTGTACTATTATGAAACTGAAGCATGATCAAAGGGAGGAAATGGTGGCAATATAGCATTTGTTCGTACTGCTGATCACAACTGAGTAAGCGCGACAGACAGGTTGTCAATGGTTATCTGGGTGCTCACCTGTTACCGTTGCTGTTTGATATGTTGTACGCAATTAGTAAGTGTATGTCCGTGAGCTTTTTATCTGGTGCATGGTTGTATTTGTATCCGGTGAGCGATTATGCAATTGTTAGGCATAGTCTAAATGGGTGAGGGATTATTGAGACTTCTCTTAGACTTCTTTTTCTTCTTAATATATGATCTACTGTTCTCCTTCGAGAAAGATTTGGGAATTTTAGGAGTGAGTGTAGTTTTTGCAAAGGAACATATATAACATCGACCATTTGTTGTTCTCAACAGTGATAATCTTCAGCTATATGTGCTGTGCAGTACGCAGGCAATTTTGGAGATTTATTGGCAGTGTCCAGAGGTATATTACTACTAACAAGAAGCCAAATTCTATCTGCCCTGTAGCAGTGGCCTGACAATTTTCATTCAGAAATGTCCCCATCATGTAGCTAGCAAAGCCCTGAAAGAGGTTGTCAGAGGCTGCTTCTATGCAGTCTGCTTGCAAAGTTATGAGATTGCTTTCTGCCGGTGTTTAGTTCCCACCTAAAAATTTTTCACCCATCACATCAAAGAAAAATCTTAGATGCATGAAGTATTAAATGTAGACGAAAAAAGTGAAAAGTTATATGGATAGGCTGTAAATCACGAGACGAATCTAATGAGCCTACTTAATCCAGGATTTGCAACAGTAATGCTACAGTAACCATCCGCTAATTATGGATTAATTACCCTCTAATTACCATCGTTAGATTCGTCTCGAGATTTCCACCCTATCCATATAACTTTTCACCTTTTTTGTTTACATTTACTACTTCTAAATCGGTAAAATCAAAACCCGAAATCTTTTCACGAAAAAGTTTCGTGAACTAAACAAGGCCTCTATGGCGAACAGGAGGTTTGCTGAGATGGTGAAGAACGAACACAGCATTCAACACCTGCTTCCTGTACTGGAAGGGGAGGTATGAAATGGCATGCTGTCTGCTACGTCCTCACCGTATGCTCCTTTTTTTCTCCCCTTTTTATACTAAAAGGTGCACTGGGATGCCAGTAGGCTCGCCGTGGTTCTTAGTATTGGTTCAAAAAAGGGTTCTGTTTTTTGTATTCGCTGTGGTGCATGACTGCATGTGTGGAGTATTTCCCATTTGTGGGCATTACTCTGCTTTGGACACGGATCCATGAACAGGATGCAGTCATGTGAAGCCGTCTTTGATCAGACGGCAGGTAGTAGCATGAGCTATGTTGTGAATGTTTGCCTGTCTGGGTATGTTTGGGAGTACTTCATCAGTGAATTTTGCAATGGTTAATACTCTGAATACTTACTGGGATGTGCAGCGGTGTTCAATTCAAAAGGCGAGATGCATGCGGAGTGGCTTGCAGTTGGGCAAATTCAGCAGCGTTTGCCCAAGAGTCTGTCTGGACGGTGGCAATTCAGCAGCGTTTGCGACAGTACTGATGGAAGCAAAATCTTGGCTCTGTCAGCTGAAGTCTGGACCCTGATCTCAAAAGTCTGGACGGTAGGGTCAGTTTGCCCAGCCCACGGACCCGTCAACGGCTGCGAAGGGCCGGCCGCCGGCGTGAGCAGTGAGCGGCTGACGCCGGCGACCTCGTGACCGTGACCGTGAGAGCAGTTGCCCATACAAGTTGCATGCAGCTCTGGAGTCTGCGGCGGACTCCATTATGATCCATCCCAGTCATCAGTCGTCGCCGTCCTGCCCCCGGTGGGACCCACCGCCGCACTGAGAGAAAAAGAGGCCACCGTCGTCCGTGTGGATTAGGTTGCCGTGCTTGTCGTCGTCTCGTCGCCTCCGTCCGTCCCCGTCGTCACATTGCTTTGAAGTTGCCGGCCATGTTTGCTGACCCCCCTTTTTTCCCTATCTAATAATCGTGTGGCAGGAGGAAAGCGTTGCTTCATTTGTTTGCTTAGTGGAGTGGATTTTGTGGCGGGCTAAAACAATGTTGAGGTCAACGCCCGTCTTTTTTGAGCCGAAGAGGAGACACGTGGTTCCTCAGATTTTACATTTAAACTAGCAGAAGGGCACGTGCCACAGGCACGTGTTTAAATTAATGATGTAGTCAATATGAACTCTTTAGATTAATATAGAGCGTTCGATCATCATAAAATCCGACGGTGTAAGAGCGATGTAGTCAACTTGGACTCTTTAAATTAATCTAGAGCATTCGATCATCATCATAAAATCCGACGGTGTTGGAGGGACAAGAGTAACCCTGGTACGAAAATTTCGTCGTCCTTTAAAGTATAGATATGTGCTAGGTGATCTAACGTGTACTACTTAGACTATCTCCAACAAGTGACCCAAAAGGAGACCCAAACCCAAAATAAGTCTTCCATGGCACTATTTCAGCCTCCAACAGAGTACCCATACCCAAACCCAAAATGGGTTTTTAGGAGAGAGAACCTAAAACTGGGTATCCTCTCTCCTGGTAACCCATTCGCAGAAAGGATTCTCTTTTGGGTCTTCTGTTGGAGAAGAAAGTTTATGGGTCACAGACTTTTTACTGTAGGCAACCTAAAGTAGTAAATGGGTCTCCGATTTAGGTCTCCATTGTTGGAGATAGTCTTAGAGCATCTCCAAAAGTCTCTCTAAAACTCACTCTAAATCATCGTGTAGAGAGTCATTTGCATAAAAATTGTTTTTTATATCTTTCTGTTTTTCAACACCTTTTCTATATCTTGCATGCACTCTAGAAGGTTATTCTCTTCTCTATATTTAGCTAGCAAGAAATCCGAAATAGAGAGAGACTATGTTTAAGAGGCTGTTGGAAGATACCTTTCTAATCAAAATCTATAGAACTACCGATTAGAAAGAATTTAGAGAGTCTCTTGGAGTTGCTCTTCACTCTCTATTCCGGATTTCTCGCTGGCAAAATATAGAAACGAGAATAGCTCTCCAGAGTGCATGCAAGATATAGAAAGGCCGTTGAAAAACAGAAAGATATAGAAAACAATTTTTATGCAAATGACTCTCTAAATGATGATTTAGAGAACGAGTTTTAGATATGCTCTTACACGGGAATATGGGATGTTTAAGGGCACCTCCTAGCCTACTATCAATCAACAAGTGTCTAATCTCCGCGCATCTTTCTAAACATACAGGACCGTGGATGGATATATTTACTCAGATTTGATGGATATACAGTTGTTGTACAAGTTACACTATCGTGGCTTTTTAAAATTTCTACTTATATGATCTTCTATTTTATACTCCCGTATTGTAATAGAAATCGTTTTGGACAAGATTGTAGTCAAACATTGGAAATATAAATTACGAATAACTTTTAATTCGTTGAGTTTGAAATGTGAAAACCATATGAATATACTACCTCCGTATTGAAAGATTTGTCGCCATTGACTTTTTCGCAATGTTTGACCATTCGTCTTATTCAAAAAATTATACTAAATATCAATTATTTTATATATGACCCACTTTATCATCAAATGAATTTTGAGTTTGACTTATCTTTTCGTATATTTACAATAATTATTTTGAATAAGACAAATGGTCAAAGTTTGCAAAAAAGTCAACGGCGACAAGTATTTCGATACGGAGGGAGTATTTGTCTTCAAAACTATTTCTGTAAAAGTATAAATTATTTTTGAAAAAATAAGTAGTCAAAGTTACATTTTAAAGACCGTGTCATCGTTAAAAATGACTTCCTGTCGATGACGTTTATTGACACGAATTGGAGCCGGCGCTTGAGGAAATTTAATGAGGATTGAGTCAGAGTCAAGGGTGAGGTTTGAATTGAAATCGAAATCGAAATCGGACTCAAGACTTCAGAGTCGGAATCGGACTCAAAACTCCAGAATCGGATTGGACTCAGAGAAATTGAGAAAGGGCGTCGTGAGCTTTGAGCTGGATTGGGCCATTGTGGGCCAATTTTCTAGTTTTATTAAGAGTCTTAGTTAAATAGCTTCTTTCTTTCGCGTCAAGTTTGCTTATGTCGTAATCGACTAGGAGTCTGTAATTCCAGGTAATAAATATAAGCTCCTGAGGGTCGTGAGGGGTTTACGAACACATCAATACAATAAAACCTTTACTACTTGCATCTACTTTACGCAATTTACTTTCAAGTCGGCGACTTCGTCAAGCTTTTTCTCTTTCACGAGTTCTCCTGAGCTAGTCAAGGCGATCCAGATCTCCAAGGCTCGCTCGTGAGTTCCGCTCTTACTGAGTAATATCTAAGCTTTAGCATCGGGCGCATCGTTGTTGCTTCGTTTAGATTTATTCGACAGTTATCGATATTTGCTAGATCTACAAGTCTTTTCTTGTTGTTTTAGCTCTTATCACCATTATCTAGCTTAGAATCCTACCTAAGCGACTCTGTCAAAGTGTTAATCTTAAGATTTATCTAATAGCTGATTAGTCTTGTTCTAAGCGTTGTCTCACTAAGCTCTATCGGATCACTTTACGGTCATCTTTTATTGCTCAGTTATCAATCGGCTCTCCGCTGTTTGATTATCGAATCGGCTCCCTGTGCTGTTTCGCTATATATTGGAATCGGTCCTTCACCGTTCGATTTCACTAACGAGAGAATTGGCTATTCAGCTGTGTTGGTGGTTACAATTACCCAAACAGTACGTTCGGGGCTCTGAGGCAAGATCGATGCCTTAGAGAGCTTCTAGGGGACTGAATGACTAGATGATCTTACAAGAGTGATTCTAGCCCTGCCACCAAGGCCTTGGGGCTGCATTTATAGCGGTCTAGAACCTAGCTCTAGACGTGATATGACCAGGGTACCCCCGGTACGGTGTCGGGATTCCCCCTGGGCCCCGCCAGTACGGGAGGGGCCGTTGAGTAATGGTCCTCATCCGTGCCCCCGAGCAGGGGTGGGGGCCCTTGCCGTCCTTCCGCCGTGAGGTCACCCCCCTGACAGATGGTGTCGGGTGACGTCCTCTGCTTTCTCGTCGTCCTCCTCCGTAAGAGCCTCACCCGCCCGGGAGAGCCCCGGGCGGCCGGGGCTCTTCCGGTTTGTCCGGCGTCCATCGTCTGGGCTTCCTCTCAGTCCTCCCTCCTTTGATAGTCTTCAGTGCCGTTGGCGGGAACCGATCCTTCGGGGAAGTTCCTCCCCCATCGGGACTTCTCCGGAGGCCGGTCCTCCCCCGCCGGCTCTTCCGGCCGCGCTTGATTCCCGGGGGACCCTGCCTCCCCCGGGGCTCCACCGGGGGCCCGACCAGGCCCGTGGGCCCGGGCCCTCCCCTCGCTGTTCACCCACCTGGCGGGCGGGCCCCGCGTGCTTTTCCTCAACAGTAGCCCTTTTCTCGGGGGGGGGGTGTGCCCCTTTCCGGAGGTGCGCCCCCCGAGAACAGTAAGGGCGGAGCAGTGGCCTCCGGGGGTGAGGGCCCGCGTGGAGATCCTTCAGTCGGGGAATGAGCAAAGGACGTGGGGGCCCAGAGGGTTCCGCCAGGTTGGTGAGGGGAAAGAACGGGTTCCCGAGCCGCTCCCCCCTCCCCCACTTCAGCGCTTTCTTCCTGTCCTGGCCTCGGGACACGCGCCCGACTGTGTGGTAACCGCGTCGCGTTGCTTGGGGGAGAGGGAAGAAAGAGGAAAACGGCTCGAGGCCCGAAAAGGGCGGGACCAGGCCCACCCTCCCTTCCTCTTCGCGCGTCGGTTGGGCTGCCGTCGGCGCGGGGTCGCGCCACGTGGCCCACTCCCATGAGGCTTCCTACGGGCCTGCCAACGACCGCGGCACGAGAAACGAGGGCGACGCAAGGCGCCCTCGCACCCCTTCCCCCCCCCCCCCCCCTCAGCCCTATATAAGGGCAGGCCTGGGGGCCAGGAGAGGATCCCGCCTCTCTTTAGGGTTTGAACTCGCCGCCACTCGTCGCCGCTTTTTGCGTTGTCGCCTCCATCCCTGCTCCCTTCTAGGGTTTGAGCCTCCCGTCGCCTTCCTTGCCGCCGCGAGCCTTCCGCCCCCCGGCCCTTTCGCACGCTCCGATGGCGCCCAAGCGTGGCATCCCGTCCGTTCTGGAGCCCTCTGACGCCAAGCGGGCCCGTTTGGAGGTCCTGCGGACCCGAC
>WEIB01000438.1:0-37629 GCA_015476505.1 Urochloa ruziziensis
CGGCGACGCGAGCTCGACCTTGCTGTGGCGGGGACACTGTGGCCGTGACGACGAGCGGCGACGGCGAGCTCGACCTTGCTGCGGACAGTGGCAGCACCGGAGTTGGGGCTCTGCAGGCCGGCGGCGGCGGCACCCGCGCACCCAAGCTGCGCTGGAGGCTGGATGCGGCGGGGCGGGGTCCGGGCCGGCGCGAGCGGCGGCGGCCGCCTTGCCCCAGGCCGGCGGCGGCGCACGGCCAGAGCGGCACGGGGCCGACCACAATTTTTCATTTTCATTTTTTCATTTTAATTTCTTTTATTTGTAGTTTTAATTTAATGGTTTAATTTATATTAATAATCTTCTAATTAATCAGCTAATCATGTTATCATTAATTAATTTTTAACTAATTACGTATCTTTTTTCTTTTTCCTTTATTTTTTATTTTTTAAATTCATTGTCGGGGCGCGTGATGGCATCATTCCGCCCTGCAAAAGCCATTCCAGGGGCGGGCCATGACCCGCCCCTAGAAATGGCTTTTGCAGGGCGGATGATGCCATCACGCGCCCCTACAAATCATTTGCAGGGGCGGGCTACTAACCTGCCCCTACAAATGGCTATTTTTAGCAGCCAAAATCAGGGGCGGATTTTGAAGCCACCCCTGCAAATGCTTGTAACCCGCCCCTACAAAGGTTTTGTTTAGTAGTGTAGGATACTATTATTTTACAATACTACTACCAAAGCAGGGGCAAGCTACTAGCTTAGTTGTTGGGACCATCATCAGTTATCTATATTATGAAGTCAATGGGTCAAAAAAAAATTGTTTACTCCCTCTATCCTAAAATGTAGTTACGTTTAGGTTTTATCAAAGTCAAACATTTATAAAATTTGACCAACAGTATCTCTAAAATATTGTATTTCAAATAGAAAAAGTTTTTTTTGAGCATAAATAGAAAAGGTTACATGTTACAATAGTTTGTTTCATGATAAATCTACTGACATTATTTGTATATGTTGATATAGCGTCTATAATTCTTTGATATTCATGATCATAATCGAATAGGTTTGACGTTGAAAAAGTCTAAGGCCTTGTTTAGTTCCAAAATCCAAAATAAATGTTTAGGCACATGCATGACATATTAAATGTAATTGGAAAAAAACGCATTACATAGATGGTTTGTAAATTGCAAGACGAATCTAATGAGCCTAATTAGGTCGTGATTAGACAATAAATTGCTACAGTAACACTACAGTAACATGTACTAATGATAGATTAATTAGTCTTAATAGATTCTTCTCGCGTTTTCCAGGCGAGATCTCTAATTAGTTTTGTAATTAGTCTATGTTTAATACTTTAAAAGTGAAAAGATCCTATTCTGAAATTTTTTCAGAATGCATCTTAACAAGGTCAAAATGTAGTTATATTCTGGGACAGGATGAGTAGTTAACTTATTGAAATATAAATACCGTATAGCCGTCTCAATCACTATAGCCATTGAATCAGCTATAAGAGACCTAGCACTCGAAAGAGGCATTTGTAACAGCGGTATGGGGGGTGTGCCTGCCACTATGACGCGATGTCTTCATGCCCAGCCTATCAATGAATCATCACATTATTTTGTAGGAGCTGCCACGAACGCAACGCAGGATTTGGTCGGCACGGTCGTAAGTAGAAAGCGTAATAAGCCCAAGTGCTGTTATGACGATCTAAGGATTCTAGGTCCCATGCCACCATGTATACATTCCAGTTGTTGGATATGATCCGAATTATAACGTGTGTCTTGTGAGGACGCCTGGAGGGCTCACGGTTCGGGTTGTATGTTTAGCGGATTTGTTTCCGTATTTGACTGCAGTCAGTTTAGTCCACCCATATCTACATCTTGTAAGCCGCAAGGGATGAGTAGACGACTCATTGTATTCCCTGCGTTGTAACTCTCTCATTATAGTGAAGATCGCCGGTTGGCGCCCGTGGTTTTTTCCCGCAAGGGTTTTCCACGTTAAATCTGTGTCTCGTGTTCGATCTTGTTTACGCATTATTTGCTAACAAGTGGCATCAGAGCTTGGCACGAGATTGTGAAAAAAAAATTTAGGGTTTCGTCCCTATTGCGCCGCCGCCGCCGCTTGGTCTTTCGTGGAGTTGGTGTGTTCTCTGGCGTCTGATTCCAGCGCTGTTCAAGGCGGAATTAATTCCGTGTCGTCGCCGCCCGTCGCTGCGTTGATTCCCATCGGCGTGTGTTGCGGTCTCGTCGTAGTCTCCCACGCGGAGGCTGTGAGGCGGATTCCTGGACGGGATCGATCTCCAGTTCGTTGCTGTTGTGGTCGATTTTCCGGTCGTATCCGAGTCGAAGTCGCCTGTGCTGCGCAGATCAATTAGCTGCTTCCGCACTCAGATCAAGGTGAAAGGCAGAGCATCGTGCAGGTGCTGTTAATGCGCAGCATTAATTCAATTTGGTTGATTATTGCTACGCGCACACGTCAAGATTACCAGGGGAGTTCTTCAGTTTATCGCTGAACGTACACGAAAGTGTACTAGGCTGCAGGTTCTTTGCTAGGGTTACTCAGTTTTATACCTAGTCTATTACTTCAGATTATTTTCTTCTGGTTATTTCTTTTCAATGGCTTCTATGAAGTATGATATTCCGCTGCTGGATCGAGATACAAGGTTCGCTCTATGGCAAGTCAAGATGCGAGCTGTTTTAGCGCAAGCTGATTTAGATGATGCGCTTGAGAATTCGGGAACAAGGATTCAAAGACTTGGACCGATGATGAGAGGAAAAAAGATCGTAAGGCCTTGTCTTATATTCATCTTCATCTCTCAAATAATATTTTGCAAGAGGTTTTGTAGGAGAAAACTGCAGCTGCTCTATGGCTCAAGTTGGAGTCAATTTGCATGTCAAAAGACTTGACAAGCAAGATGCATATGAAGATGAAGTTATATACGCACAAGTTGCAAGAAGGTGGCTCTGTCCTTAACCATCTTTCGGTCTTTAAGGAGATCATTGCTGACCAACAGTCTATGGAGGTAGTTTATGATGATGAAGATTTGGGTCTTATTATTTTGTGCTCATTGCCTAGTTCTTTTGCAAACTTCAGAGATACTATTCTATATAGTCGTGATTCTCTAACCATCCATGATGTTTATGAGGCATTGTAAGCCGCAAGGGATGAGTAGACGACTCATTGTATTCCCTGCGTTGTAACTCTCTCATTATAGTGAAGATCGCCGATTGGCGCCCGTGGTTTTTTCACGCAAGGGTTTTCCTCGTTAAATCTGTGTCTCGTGTTCGATCTTGTTTACGCATTATTTGCTAACAAGTGGTATCAGAGAAGATGAAATAGATGGTGTCTTCTGAAGGTTCCGCTTCCACTGGAGAAGCTTTGTCTGTTCGTGGCAGGACACAAAAGAATTCTAATAATGATTATAGAGGCAAGAGCTCGAATGGCTACAGGGGCCGTTCAAAGTCTAGAGGCAAGGATGACAAATTCTGCAAGTATTGCAAGAAAGACACTCATTTTATTTCTGAGTGTTATAAATTGAAGAACAAGGAAAAGAGAACTGGCACATACAGACCGAAAGGTAAATCTGATGATGAAGGTAATGCTTCTGTTCCTGCCACCAATGTTAATTCAGATGGTGGAGATGTTCTTGTTGCTTTTGCTGGATGTGCAAATAGTGGTGATGAATGGATTCTTGATTCCGCTGCTTCCTTTCATATGTGCATTAATAGAGATTGGTTCATCACTTATGATTCTGTCCAAGGTGGTTCTGTTCGTATGGGTGATGATAGATCACACCACATTATAGGCATTGGATCTGTTCAGATTAAGATGCATGATGGTATTATCAGAACTTTAACAAATGTGAGATACATTCCAACTATGAGCAAGAATTTAATTTCTTTGAGTACTCTTGATGGCAAAGGGTACAAGTACTCCGGTGGAGATGGAGTTTTGAAAGTGTCAAAAGGTTCTCTTATTGTGATGAAAGGTGATTTGAAATCTGCCAATTTGTACCGTCTTCGTGGTACTACAATTACAGGTGATGCCGCTGTAATTTCTAATTCATTATCTACTTCTGATGCTACTAATCTTTGGCATATGCGTCTTGGGCATATGAGTGAGCTTGGCTTGGCAGTGTTAAGTAAGAGAGGTCTTCTCGATGGGCATAGCATCAGCAAGTTGAATTTCTGTGAGCATTGTGTGTTTGGCAAACACAAAAGGGTGAAATTTAATACCTCTACTCATTCAAGTAAAGGTATGCTTGATTATGTGCATTCTGATTTATGGGGACCATCTCGTAAGCCTTCTCTTGGTGGTGCTCGTTATATGTTGACCATTATTGATGATTATTCTAGAAAGGTATGGCCTTATTTCTTGAAAGATAAATCAGAAGCATTTTCAGCATTTAAAGAGTGGAAGACTATGGTTGAAAACCAAACTGAAAAGAAGGTTAAAAAGCTGATAATGGTATGGAATTCTGTTCACATGAGTTTAAAGCATATTGCAAAGCTGAAGGCATTGTTAGGCATTACACCGTTCCTTATACACCTCAACAGAATGGTGTAGCCGAGCGTATGAACAGGACTATCATCTCTAAAGCTCGTTGCATGTTGTCTAATTCTGGCTTGAATAGACGTTTTTGGGCTGAAGCTGCTTCCACTGCTTGCTATCTTGTTAATCGTTCACCCAGCATTTCTATTGATAAGAAAACTCCAATTGAGGTATGGTCTGGTTCTCCTGCTGATTATTCGCAATTGAGAGTTTTTGGCTGTACTGCTTATGCTCATGTTGATAATGGTAAATTAGAGCCTAGAGCTATTAAGTGCATCTTCTTGGTTATCAACCTGGTGTTAAAGGTTATAAATTGTGGAATCCACAAACTCAGAAGGTTGTGATTAGCAGGAATGTTATCTTTAATGAATCTGTTATGTTGCCTGACAACCTATCTACTAGTGCTCCTGTTCAGTAGAAAACAAGTGTGCAGGTGGAGCATTTTATTGATTCTGATCATACATCAGAAAATGATAGTGTTGCTGTACAAGAAGCACCTATTGATGATAATTTACCAATTGTTGATGATTCTTCTGTTGTTGAGCATTCTTCTCCAGTTGTGCAGCCTCCACAACATTCTATTGCAGCTGATAAGCCCAAAAGGGTTTCTAAGCCAAGAAAAAGATTAATTGAAGAATGCAATATTGCTTATGCTTTAAGCGTTGCAGAAGAGATTGAAGGTGCAGAACCTTCTAATTATTTTGAGGCTATTACTTCTGCTGATTCTAACAATTGGATGACCGCTATGCAAGATGAGATGGAGTCGCTTGAAAAGAATGGTACTTGGGATTTAGTAAAATTGCCCAAGAATAAAAAGCCTGTTCGTTGCAAATGGATTTTCAAAATGAAGGAGGGTATTTCTCCGGTTGAGCCAGCAAGGTATAAGGCAAGGTTGGTTGCTAAAGGCTATAGCCAAATTCCAGGTATTGATTTTAATGATGTCTTTTCCCCAGTTGTGAAGCATAGTTCTATTCGCACTCTTTTGAGTATTGTTGCTATGCATGATTATGAGCTTGAGCAGTTAGATGTTAAAACTGCGTTCTTACATGGGGAGTTAGAAGAGGACATTTATATGGACCAACCTGAAGGTTTTATTGTTCCTGGAAAAGAAAACCTTGTGTGTAGATTAAAGAAATCTGTTTATGGCTTGAAACAATCTCCTAGGCAATGGTATAAGAGATTTGATTCGTTTATGCTCTCTCATGGTTTTAAGCGGTCTGATTATGATAGCTGTGTCTATTTAAAGACAGTTAATGGTTCAGCTATTTATTTGCTTCTTTACGTTGATGATATGTTGATTGCTGCTAAATATAAATCAGAAATAGTGAAATTGAAGGCACAATTGAGTAAAGCATTTGAGATGAAGGACTTGGGTGCAGCTAAGAAAATTCTTGGTATGGAAATTATCAGAGATAGAAAATCTGGTATGTTATACCTCTCTCAGCGAGGTTATGTTGAAAAGGTTCTTCGTCGTTTTAATATGCATGATGCAAAACCAGTGAGTACTCCATTAGATGCACATTTCAAATTATCCTATGATTTATGTCTAGTGTCAGATGAAGAAATCGAATACATGTCTAAAGTCCCATATTCGAGTGGAGTTGGTTCACTTATGTATGCCATGGTTTGTTCTCGTCCTGATTTATCTCATGCATTGAGTGTTGTCAGTAGATACATGGCTAATCCTGGCAAAGAGCATTGGAGAGCTGTTCAGTGGATTTTCAGATATCTTCGAGGTACTTCTAGTGCTTGTTTGCAGTTTGGGAAATCTAGAGATGGACTCGTTGGTTATGTTGATTCTGATTTTGCTGGTGATTTGGATAAGAGGAGGTCTCTCACAGGTTATGTTTTCACCATTGGTGGTTGTGCTGTTAGTTGGAAAGCAAGTTTGCAGGCTACTGTTGCTTTGTCCACTACTGAAGCTGAGTATATGACTGTTTCTGATTCTTGTAAGGAAGCTATTTGGTTGAGAGGTTTATACTCTGAACTTTGCGGGGTTTCTTCTTGCACTACTATACATTGTGATAGCCAAAGTGCTATTTGTCTCACTAAAGATCAGATGTTTCATGAAAGAACAAAGCACATTGCTGTGAGATATCATTTTATTCGAGACGTTGTTGCTCGAGGTGATGTTAAGGTATGCAAGATAAGTACTCATGACAATCCCGCTGATATGATGACTAAGCTTGTTCCTACAACTAAGTTTGAGCTATGCTCACGCTTAGTTGGTATTAAAGTTTGAAGTCCTAGTGACTTTCGGCGTCTGTGATTAATTATTATTGAAGTGAGTCATTGTTGATACTTCATTTGCTACAAGATGGAATTCGTCTCAAGGTGGAGTTTGTTGGATATGATCTGAATTATAACGTGTGTCTTGTGGGGACGCCTGGAGGGCCCACGGTTCGGGTTGTATGTTTAGCGGATTTGTTTCCGTATTTGACTGCAGTCAGTTTAGTCCACCCATATCTACATCTTGTAAGCCGCAAGGGATGAGTAGACGACTCATTGTATTCCCTGCGTTGTAACTCTCTCATTATAGTGAAGATCACCGGTTGGCGCCCGTGGTTTTTTCCCGCAAGGGTTTTCCACATTAAATCTGTGTCTCGTGTTCGATCTTGTTTACGCATTATCTGCTAACACCAGTCGCCCTCACATAGTCACATGCCCAACTGACGGCGCCGGCTGCACTCGCGTCCCCAACGGCCTGACACGTTGCTGCACTCACGGCAAATAAGTTCAGTTCAGACTGATGCTTCCGCGTGCCAGCCAGTTCATGATAGGCTAAGAGGCGGCAGTGTGTGTTCAATTCTGAAATTGGATCAACACGTGCAGCTCACCAACACATGCTAATCATTGCTAGCTTATTAAGGCATTATTAAGCCGCGTTGACATCGGAGAAGCACGCATGAGGGTAGGTGTAGAGGTCATCGGGGACGCCATGCGTTGGATCGAGCAAACCTCATCTCGCCAGTCTGACATTCCATATGAATCAAATGCATGCTAACATGCCATGCCCTCTCAAAAATTCCGAGGAACATGCCCTGCTCCCCTGCCAGCTTCACTTCGCCATGTGATAGATCGATGTACCACCATCTGTTCATTATATACCCCGATCCCAAATCGACGGATCCAGAACGAATTAAGAATACCAGCAGTTCAGAAACAAGCTGATCTATTGGTTGCAGAGTTGATTGGGTAGCCATGGCAATGGCATTGCCGTCGTCGTCTTGTAAGCAGCATCGCCTGCTATCGCTGGCGCTGCTGCTTGCACTGGCAATGGCGTCTGCGAAAGCGGCGGCGGCGTACCTGTACGACGACATCAAGCTCAGCTGGGGCTCCGGCTGCAGCTACTTCTACATGGACGAGGACGTCGACACGCTGGCGCTCTGCCTCGACCGCTCCAGCGGCTCCGGCTTCAGCTCCAACGCCAGCCACCTCTACGCCCGCTACGACATGGACATCAAGCTCGTCCCCGACAACTCCGCCGGCACCGTAGCCACATTCTATGTAAGTGTTGTTCTTCTTCTTCAGTCCTAGACGTTGTGTCTTTCCCTCGACCACTAATAGTATCACCGCTGATGCGTGCAGCTGGTGCCGGACGACGTGCCGTGGGAGTACCACGACGAGGTGGACTTTGAGTTCCTCGGCAACGCCACCGGCGAGCCCTACACCATCCACACCAACGTCTACGTCAACGGCGCCGGAGGCCGCGAGCAGCAGTTCCACCTCTGGTTCGACCCCACCCTCGACTTCCACACCTACTCCATCGAATGGAACCCAAAGTACATCATGTAAGCTACCACATATCTAGCATATCATCATCGTCGTCGTCGTCGCCGCCGCCATCATCTCGATCGATGAATCGTCTCGATTGATCTGGCTTCCTCTCATTGCTCTCGGCTGCAGATTCCTCATCGACGACACGCCGATCCGGGCGTACAAGAACGACCGGGCCCGCGGCGTGCCGTTCCCGACGTGGCAGAGCATGCGGGTGGCGGGGAGCCTGTGGGACGCGGAGGAGTGGGCGACGCAGGGAGGGCGCGTCAAGACGGACTGGTCGCAGGTGCCGTTCTACGCCTACTACCGCAACTTCCGGGTCACGCCGTGCGTGCCGTCGCCCGGCGTGGCGTGGTGCGGCGACGAGCAGCCGGAGTCGGCCTGGTTCGACCAGCGGCTCGACGCGGCGGCGCTGCAGAAGGTGCAGGCGGAGAACATGATCTACGACTACTGCACAGATCACAAGCGGTTCGACCAGACGGGGTTCCCCGTGGAATGCACCGCAGCCTAGTTAGGTTGAGTGTACATCCTGGATTTGTTATTCTTTTGGTCATCAACGATATACTATACACCTTTTATTCTTTTTTCATTTTAATATATAATAACACTTCCTCTCTCAATACTTTTTGTCAAAGAAATGGAAGCAAAGTTTTCTTTTTTTTTTTGTGCAGGCTCTCTTAATCTCTTATATGTAATTTTCTATTGTTGTGCTATTGGATTATCAACAGCTTTTGTAGTATTTTTTTTTAATCTTCAGGCCTCCGATTTGTTAAGCTTCAGTCTTTTAGCATTGTTGTGCTAGATGCTAATTAAAACTCGGTATGCCATTAGGCTTACCTAGTTTTTTCTCTAACGTCTTCGAGTCGTCAAGTATCAGTGGTGGGGCTATGGCCACATTGGCACCTGACTCCGTTTTTCTGGAAGATTGCGGCATGACGAGTCAACAATGACCTCCTTTGTTTGCTACTCTACTAATGGTGGCTATTTCAACTACTTACTACTCGATGCACCTCCACTGGCTCCTATGCTTGGGGTTGGGCATAAGAAAACCACTAGATTGACAAGATTTGAAATAGGATTTGCAACCTGAATTAAGAGGGCTTCGGTATTTTAGGAAAAGAATATCAGCTTAACCACTATTCTGGGAGACGTCCTAGGATCAGATTTTTCTTATAACAAGATTCAAGGTGACCATTATTGGCTATCCAAAATTTCTATAATACTATTCAGATGATTATCTCTAAGATGATTCGATGAACACTAAGCTCGTTGGACCGTTGAATTGGTTACTCTAAAATCATTTCAAGGCTCGAGGGCTGATAGGCTATATATAACGATTGCTGATTTTTTTCAAGACGAAGAACGAAGATTCAAATCAAGACCCTCGGCTCAATTCTACGAATTCAAACCAAGACTAGGGGGCTACTTGATATCAAGTGCAATTTTTTCAAATCGCACATTTCAAGACAGGATGAAGATTAAGATTTTGTGGACCCTCAGCCTGATTCTTCGATTCAACCTAAGGCTCATTAGTTCTGATTTGTCATTTATCTTTGGTTATTTAGTTGGTAGTTTCCGAAATTTTTTCCCAAAAATGAATAAACTAAATCCTAATGATCCCACATACACTACAGGAAAATTGGCCTTTAGTACCGGTCACGGGACGGGTTAGTACCGGTCACTGTGGCCGGTAGTAAAGGTCCGGTACTAACGTGCTAGCACATTAGTACCGGTCACGAGGAGCCGGTACTAACGTGTGCAAGTTAGTACCGGCTGGTAACACCAGCCGGTACTAACCATACATGCCCCGACAACCTCCCGCCCCTTCCTTTTTCCTTATTTTCTTTTCTTTTTCTATTTTCATTTCCTTTTTCTTTTTTCCTTTTCCTTCTTTCCCTTCTCCTACAGTGTGGTCATCACAAACAAAATCACACCCGTCACAATAATCACAACAAGAATCACACATAGATTCTACAACAATCATAACAATACATATTTCACAAGAATCACTATCACACATTTCATATGAATCACTCAAAAAATCACAAAATACACACTAGCTTGGCCTCCTCACTAGCTTGCCAGCGGCGGCTCCAGCGCCGGTGCGGCCTGGCCCCGCGACCGTCGGCCTCCGTCTGGCCCACGCGCCAAGGGAGGGCCGTGCTTGCCGTTGCCGACGCTGGCCCGCCACGCTGCGCCGCCCGCCTCCATCTCCTCTTGGCCTCCACGCCTGGGGAGGGCAGCGCCTTCCGGCGCCGGCGCTGGCCCCGCCGTGCCTCCGCCTGGCCTCGCATCCACGGCCGGGAAGGCCCTCGGCCACGCTCGCCGGCGGCCTCCGCCTGGCCCCCGCGCCCGCAGATCCGGCGGCCTCCTCTTGGTCCCTCACGGCTGCGCTCGCCGCTCTAGGCCGCCGCGGCCGGGGCTAGAGGTCCACCGAGATGCCTCCGCCACCGTGGGGCTGGCGCCCCTACCGTGCCGCCCGCCCTTCATGCCCGCGCAGGCAGCTGCGCGCCTCGCGCCCCGCCGCATGCCAGCAGCCCGCCCTCACGCCGCCGTGCGCTCGACCGTCTGCTGCTCGCCGCTTGCTTGCCTCTCTCGATCTGTGAGGAGATAAGGTAGAGAGAGGAGAGGAGAGGAAGAGACAAGACATAGAGGTGAAGGACGGGCCGAGAGGGAGATAAAAAGACTTGGGCGTGGTGGATTTTTTTAGAGGATAGGTTAGTACCGGTCGAGGGCACCAGCCGGTACTAACGTGCGTCATTTAGTATCGGCTGGTGTTTTTGACCGGTACTAAAGTGACACGTCCATTTAGTACCGGTCAAAAACACCAGCCGGTACTAAATGACGCACGTTAGTACCGGCTGGTGCCCTCGACCGGTACTAACATGTCTTTATGGACACTATTGCCTGGAGCCGGTACTAAAGGCGCCCTTTAGTACCGGCTCCGGCTCCGGCCAGCGGGTACTATGATTTCTCCCGTAGTGATAACATGGTCGTAGCCTGGCAAATAGTAATATGGCAATAATTGATAGGCTCAAATTTGACAATTTTTTTTATGATCAATATATCAACGGACGGGTACACACCGTCGACCGTTAGATCCTTAATACCCTCTCTCGTCTCACACATAGACATAAAATAAGATAGACAAAAGATTTTGGTGAAGCATTTTTTATATTGTTCAATCAGATATGCATTTTACAATAAAGCATTTCCCCTTCTCCTGCCGGTCATAACTGTCCGGAGCCACACCACGCGATCTGGGACGCCCCCAAGCCCCGGCGCGCGACGCTAGCCATGTGTGCCCAAACGGACCGCCCTGATCTCACTCGCCTTTCCCCGCGTCGGTTGGGGCTCACTCAAACGAAATACTACTACTTGTCTGTACTCAGCAAACTCTACTGCCGACAGGTCAGCACAAGAAGCATGGCGTCAGACACAAACTGCTACTTGTCTGTACTCTTGCTTTCATATAGGCCATACTCAGGATTGCCCCGTTCAACTGGCTTTGCAAAATGTACAATGGGGCTGCTATCGCCTCACTTCTGTAACTTGCTTTTAATTATCAATAAAGTTCTTTAAGTATAAAAAAACGAAATACTTTGCGTTCGTTTTTTGGTGCTGCAGTTTGACTTTGACCTACCAAAACCACATAGGCATTTTTTTTTATTTTGCTGGAGTTCTTATAGCACATAAATTATACTAAATCTATTTGGTATTTTGTAACATAAATATTAGTAGTTTTTTGTACAAAATTGGTCAAACTTGATATTGTTTGACTCCTTAGAAAGCTAGAGTTGCATTCTTTTTGGGACAGAGGTAGTATTATAAAAGAAATTTTGGATAGCCAATGTGACCCACCAATGATGACAGAGTGAGT
Source organism: Urochloa ruziziensis (assembly GCA_015476505.1). Taxonomy (NCBI): domain Eukaryota; kingdom Viridiplantae; phylum Streptophyta; class Magnoliopsida; order Poales; family Poaceae; genus Urochloa; species Urochloa ruziziensis. Next base: position 12,185 of record WEIB01000438.1, read on the forward strand.
AGATAACTGGTAAGCTTGTGTTCTCGGAGAACACATATGAGTTGAATAAGTATGTATACTGAAGCTCCAACATATACCATTTTTAGAAGAAGCTACTAACATATAAACAATATGCAGGTATGTTTATTTTTATTCAAAATTCTTTTAAAGACATTGCTGAAGCTCATTAACTCAAGACAAAAAACGGGAGAGGATAGGTCCAACCACTTGACAACGTTTCCTAGGGTTTTAGAGATGTTAGCAAAAACAACTGAATGCTCCTTGGAAAGTTTAGATCCATAGTCCAACTAATATAGGCAAATTCATGTCAGGATAACTGAATGGTCATTAGAAAGCTTAGATCCATAGTCCAACTGATATAGGCAGATCCATGTCAGGACTAGTAGGAAACACGCCTTATTTATTAGATTCCTTTTATCCCTAAGCTATTTCCACTACAACAAAAGTGAACCCACGAGAGCCAAGTGGGGCACATGCCCCTACTCCTTTAGTTATGGTGATTTTAGGCCATGTGCAGTTTGGTTCGTTACTTTAGTTGCCGAGCCAAGTTAGCACGGTCGCAAAGTGAGGCACGCAAAATCAATGAAAATTATACCACTGGAAATTGTTAGTGCAAGTCTTTGTGTCCGTGCCTTTTCAGTTTGTTTCTCAACCTTTTCAAACTATTGAGTTATAGGACTGAAAATTTATCATTTTTGTGCTCAGTTATGTTCACTAAAATTTGTAAAAGATCTTGGTAGGTGTTGGAAGTTTTCTGTATCCAGGACAATATATATCGGTCTAGCTACCAAACATAACAATGGTGCCCATGGATACAAAAGATGGGCCTAATTTCGCAAGAAAGGAAGATGGGTCAAATTTGTTGGTAAGGCCATCAAACTTCAAGGTTCTATATATGTACATTGGCACTCAAAAAAGTTAATCACTTACTCGTATATTTGAAAATTATTGGAGAAGTGCAAATATAGTACCATATTTTTTTAAAAAAATTATGTTTATTAAATATCCACAATATACTATTTTTTTAAAAAAATAGGCAATTTTGTTGTGCTCCAATTACAATTGTTATATTTTTAATTGAAAAAGGATATAGGAAATACATCATTACGGATTTGCCCGTAGCAACGCACGGGCGTTTTGCTAGTTTAGAGAAAAAAGGAGAGTAAAGAAAACAAGTACCGCCAAGTTTCATAATTCAAATAAATCGATGGAACAACAGTTATACAAAGGAAACTCATTTGACAGATGCTTTTTTTTTAAAAAAAAGAATTTTTATTTGAATCTCTGCAAGAGTTTTGCACACAACCAATCCTTATTACATTCGTGCAATTAGCACTCATTTAACAGATGTAGCAATTTCGCTTATTCTGACAATCTGACCCTTAACAATGCGTTGAATATCGCCCCCTTTTATATGAGCTCGCATACATCCGGACAAGATTCAAAGACCTATTTCCGGATTTAGCTGCACGTGCAGCTCACCAACACGCATAATCTGCACAATTACTATTTAAGGAAAGGAGATATGGTGCACGTGCGATTTTAACTCCGATTAAGCCGCATTTTCGTCGGAACTGCATGGAGGCAGTTAGCTCTCATGGAGCTAACCTGAGGTAAGCCAGCCTGACATTCGACATGCCATGGCTCACAAACAAGGAACGTGCCCTGTTCATTAATAACACTATAAAATAACAGCAAAAGCAAGAAGAACAGGGAGATCTCATAAGTTCTTTTTGGCCTTGGTTGGATTGCAGAGCCATTTAGCAGCTAGGTGCCATGGCGGCATCGTTGCCACCTTCTTCTAGTCACCGCATGGAGGCGGCGGCGGTGGCGTTCCTTCTAACGGCAATGATGACGGCAGCACCGGCGGCCGTGGCGTTGCTGCACGACGACGTCGAGCCGATGTGGGGCGAGGACCACATCTCCTTCCACACGGGCGGCGACGGCGTCGAGACCCTGGCGCTCTGCCTCGACAAGGACCACGGCTCCGGGTTCCGGTCCAAGGGCTCCTACATCTTCGCCCGCTACGACATCGACCTCAAGCTCGTCGCCAACGACTCCGCCGGCACCGTCACCACCGTCTACGTGAGCTCCCCGTCCGGCCGCCGCCACGTCTTCTGATTTGTCACGGCAGCTAGGCACCATTTACATATATGCAACTATATTTGGCCTCTGGGGTGTTGCAGCTGACGCCGGACCTCGTGCCGCCGGAGCAGCACGACGAGATCGACATGGAGTTCCTCGGCAACGTCTCCGGCGAGCCGTACACGCTGCACACCAACATCTTCGTCAACGGCGCCGGCAACCGCGAGCAGCAGTTCCGGCTCTGGTTCGACCCGGCCAAGGACTTCCACACCTACTCCGTCGAATGGAACCCCAAGCACATCATGTAGGCCGATTTGGTTTTCTTCTAGATTTTTTGATCGTGTTCGACCAAATCGTTCGATTGCTTGGCAGAATGTTCATCGACGGCACGCCGATCCGCGCGTACAAGAACGAGGCGTCGCGCGGCGTGCCGTTCCCGACGCTGCGGCGGCTGCGGCTGGACGGGAGCCTGTGGAACGCCGACGACTGGGCGACGCAGGGAGGGCGCGTCAAGACGGACTGGAAGCAGGCGCCGTTCCACGCCTACTACCGCAACTTCCGGGTCACGCCGTGCGCGCCGCCGCCCGGCGTGGCGTCGTGCGCCGACGTGCCGCCAGAGTCGTTGGCGTGGTTCGACAAGGGCCTCGACGCGGCGGCGCTGCGGAAGGCGCGGGCGGAGCACTTGCTCTATGACTACTGCGAGGATCGGAACCGGTTCAAGGACAGTGGGCTCCCCAAGGAATGCGCCGGCGGGAACTAGATGAAGTCGTTGTAAATTCAGCTGATTGCATTGTTTTGTTCCACATGTATATCTTGTAGTTTATACTACTATTTTGGCCATTTTGTATTCCGTTTCCGACACGCAACAACAGGTTTTTTTTCTTTCAAATTTGGAATGCAAGCCTTCCCCGTGATGCCTCCACTCACAAGCCGCTTATTAGCTGGGTTGCAAACAAATTTAAAGTGTGGCTCAGCCTATTTGAAAAATGGAATTCAATCTTTGGCGGTGTTCTTGACCCTATGGTAGTATAGAGTACGGAGAGATGTCTAATTCTGTAACATAATTTTTTTTATTGAAAGATCATAACCTAAATGAACATGTGTAAAAGGAAATAAATATATCGGACCAAATGAGTATGAAAGTTAAAATATTTTTTCCCATAATACTCCTACACCACTATACTACTCGATTTATACCACCTTATACCACATGTTTAAAATATTTTTTTCATAATACCCCTATACTACTCAACTCATACCACCTTATACTACAGGTGAAGTTCTAGTAATATACAACTAATTTCGACCGTCAGATCCTTTTATACTGGTCCTTTTTGAACACGAGTATAAGGTAGTATAGAGCACCGAAGAAGACCTCTTCAGTAATGGCCCTTTCAATGGGTTGGTCCTTTCGGACAACCGACCTATGTAAAGATATAGTAAGTTATCTACAAATGTAATGTTTGGCCTTTTGCAATTTGCAAGATATTAGCGCTTTCATGGCACTATAATTGTCATCCTAGGGTCTAGATGGATTCATCTTTAGGGATTGAACGACCATAAGGAATGATGGATATGATTATCCAATATTATTTTAATATTGGTGGAAAATATCTGAAAACTGATATATATGTTCAAGTTGTAAACTTAAGTATATAATTTGGTTTTAACAAAATGTTCATCTCAAATTTCATCTTAAAATGATTGCTTGTTTGTGTTGACATTTCTTAACGTTCACATAAAATCTGCAAGCGGATAGATATCGTCGTAGCTCTCCCCTAAGAGTACTCTAAGGGTATCGAATCCAAGGATACACTCCTATTATGAGGTTAAGGGTAAAGAGTATTCCTATTGAATAGTTCTCGCAGTGAGGAACTAGAACTACATTTTTATCGCTCGCTTCGGGAACCGGCTTACACTACATCCATAGTGACTCCGGCTAACGGCTCTACGACTTATCCGAACGTGGGGGATTTCAAAGGAAAGACAGGGCTGTCACCACCTGCTAACTACCCTGGCCAAGCCGTGTAATAAGATGCGCAAACGACGCGTAACCAGTAGCTAAGCACCACGCCTACCAACCGATCTCTACAGTGATCTGGCCATAAATTGGGGCCCCCGTGACGGCACCACAGCACTCGTCTTAAGACAAGACGACGAAACCGCGAGTATGCAAGACTCACACACTCTAGACTCACACTCTAGTGAGAACTAAGTAAAGGAATGAAGAACAAGACTATACTCTAAATAGAATATGCATGAATACTCATTTTATTCTACCTAAAATATAGCAGCATCCTCCGAGGTACAAGTAAGAGAGGTGAGTGCTAACACCTTGGCACTCCTCTCTAAACAATCCCTCACTCTCTCCTTACACTAGCACTAGCTAAGCTAGCTCTAGGCCTATGCAAGAGAGCTCTTCAACTCAAGTGAGTTGCAAATTTGAAGTAGGAAGTGATGGTCTCATTTGGAGCCCCCCTCTAGTATTTATAGGACTGTGGAAGTCGATAACCAGAGCATCCACCAGAAAATATTCCATGGAACCGACGTAGGTGAGGACCAGTTGGTCGGCCGACCCAGGCAAACCTCCTTTGTAACCGTCCTTTGGCCAGTGACTGTCCTGTGGGTCCATGTGTGGGTATGGGTGTGCTTGGGGTGAAATGGTACTTCTAGCTACCGGTTGTGGGCCTTCAATCCGTGTGCTTGCACGTGATTGGTCAAGAGTGTGTTTCCTTGCTTGGTGGGCCCTTGGATCCGTGGGAAGATGACGTGGTAGCCCCTGGTTGGCTGAGTTCCGCTATTTGTTCCACTTTGATGCATTTCCACTTCATTTCCATGGATAGGTGACCTGCATCCAAATATTCATCGGCGCTTGTGCAACTTGTTAATAATAACTCCTACCACTATGTTGATGGTCATATTTTATGTGCTTTATGCAGTAGTTGATGGCCTAAATTTGGTACTTAACAGCCGTCAATAGTTTGTTTTGTGTTTTGAGATGATGGAAAATCCAGTTTGGATTATTTGTGAACACACATATGCAATAGTGATTGGAGTAATTCTTCTTTGAAATAGACTCACTTAGTCAATTGTACCACAATCAAATTGACTTCTTCAAGTCATAGAGTGACTTGAGTTGAACACAATGTATGTTTGCAATATTTATTTTAATTTAGAATATGAAGTCCATTTCGGACTTGTACATCTAAATTATCAAATTCATTTAATCTGCCAATGATTGAATATAGGAACATATTTTTTCATATATACCATGAGAGTTATGTTGCTCGGTTTTTGTATGAAACCATGTGCTACAAGCTCTTGTTGTTTCACCACCTTGTTTTCATAAAGAATGCAATGTGAGAAGATATTACTGTGGTAAATACTTCTCACTAATGAACAAGAGCAATTCTCTATAATTACCACCTTTAGTTTGATCCAATTTGAGTGTGGAGACACTCTGCCTAGGACTTTTAGTATGGATCCAGTTTAAAGTGTATGGCAAATTTTAGAAGGAGTACATGTCAACAATTTGTAGTCTTAGTGTGATTGATTAATGAAATCAATATAGTATATGAAAATAGTAACCATTTAAGATTCCATGTTATTTCCCACAATAATGGAATTAGTTAGTTCCAATAATCCAATGATTAAATTTATGTGCACATATACTGGACTTTTGAATGCTTAACATTCATAGGCTTTGTATTTCAATATCCATACAGTGTCAAACAACATGCATGATGTTCATTTACATTTAATATCATGGAGGATGTCTCCCCTATTTCCGCAGATACTAGTGTTGACACTTACTAACGTCACTACTAGTTGCCTAGTAGCACCGCTAGAAATACCAAGTGGTAATCTAACAGCTGCGAATGGATCCGCAAGCGCACGGATATACCATTGTAGCATTTCACCCATGAGTATTCCCAAGTGTATCGTATTTCCCAAAGGAAGGCGGGATTGGTTAAAGAATACTGTTGCGATCATGAATATAGCAATAGCATGGATATAATCATATACAAAGGACAGGGGTAAGGATAATAATATGATATGGGTAGTGTGACACACATTGGGGTTCATTTTCAGAACATCTAGACTAGGGAAAGGACTAAGATTTAGCATCTAGGTTCTAAACACTTCACATACATGCACAGGTCAGATTAGAGATACATCTTATACATCATCATGAAATAGACCAAAGCACCTAGGCAAGGGGAGATAACCTCCCTCGCTGCTTAAGCACAGCCAGGTTGTTACTCATTTCAGAACTCCTACAGGGAACCCGAACGTGGGGGATTTCAGAGGGTCCAACGGGGCTGTCACCACCCGTGGCCTACCCCGGCCAAACCGTGGGGAACACTCATAATCAATCGTTGATTCCAACCCAAGCGCCATGCTCGCATTGTTCAAAACACATCGACTATTCTGGACTATTGGGACTTGAATCGATGCCGCTATTATAAAAATAGCCGGTGAACCTATACCGTGGCTTTGATCATGAAGATCATGCAAGACATGCAACCTTATTCTAATGGAACTAGAGCAAAGTCTAATACGAGAGAGGGCACTCATAACTTTACTAATCATGCAAGGGTATAAGACTAATCTAGCTTATAAGCCAAGCATATCATGATAGCAAGAACATGAACACAGCTCAATCATATCATAACCAAGACAAACATTGTATGGAGAAGATAAATAATCAAAGTAGATGAAAGTCATCCTAGAATTAAGAGATACAATAGCCTTACCCAAGCTCAAAGGAGACCTAGAACCTGAATAGAGCTACTCTAGCCTACTCCACTAAGCCTAAAGCCTAAGGACGAGAGTGAATTGCCCAAGAGTTGTGTGTCTTCATTTGGAGCCCCCTCCCTCATATTTATAGGCTCCAAGCAGTAGCATCTCGAGTGAATATTTCCTACACCACCTCAGAACCGACCTTGGGAGAGCACAAGCAAGTGACACGTGGAAGTCTAGGATCAACCGAGCAAGAGGTGGTTCGGGCCGATCCTGGGGTTCGACCGACCCCTGGCTGGCCTCCCCTGGTTTGTGCTTCCTCTGAGTGACTGTCATGTAGGCCCTAAGTCTTGTCTGCACGTGCACACACTGAGTTGAAGCGGTTTGGTCCCTTGTGGGCCCCTCAATCCAAGTGATGCACATGTGGCGGCGTTTGATTCGTCGAGAAGTTGTCACTTGGATCCATGAGGTGGATTCTCCTTCAATTTCCTTTTTTTCTGCAGCAAATCACCTACAACCAAATATTATCCAAGGACATGTGGAACTATATTATTCGAACGGAAATATGAGTGTTAGCATTGCAAATCCTTCACTTTAGTAGTGAATATTGGCGGTTATTTCGGTACTTAACAGCCGCCAACAACTAGTAATAAGTTGTATCCAAAGTGACCATACTTCTCCCTCTCTTATTCAATTTGGGACTTGAGTGATTTTAGTTGGTACCTTCACTCTTTCTAGTGCATTAATCCGTAGGGATTGGATATGATGACACTTTGATTAGCAATTGCATTTGGCGGGCTATTTGTAATATATTACAAATACAACATATTTGAAACTTGTTAGCTCAGATATTCTTTGGTACATGGTTGTAAGGATTGAATTTGATTCAGCATTCTTATTCATGGCATTCTTTTGCGTGCTATTAATCTCCTCCTAATGTCTGAAATTGTCCTCAAAATATAATTAACATACACGCTTATCTAAAATCCCCGTAAGAGATCTTAGGTATTATCTGAATGACGGATAATACCTTTATGGTGGTCCCTAATGCCCATGAATGTATATTGAGGTGGTAATATTGGTATATGCAAAGCTTCACCAACATGTAATGAGAAATAATTGGTTGAAACCAAATTTTCCATACATACTGCAACAGAGGGAATCGTATGATTGTAGTTGAATGAATTTGGATTAATTATACGGTGTGTAAGTTCTCATAGTACCAACTAGATATTGATAAATTTCAATTCTATTTTGCTAGTCATACAAATAAATTATCTCAATAAGATATTTAGTTGAGCCATAATTGATGTGGACATATATATGGTACTTAGTGCCATAGTTCCCAAAAACCAAACAACTACAAATGATTGGATTTGTTCCTGCGTCCAGAATGAGTTGCTCTAAATTGAAAATCTGAGCAATGAAGTTGGTAAATTGTGGTGCCTTATGAGTAAGGAAAACATGTGGGACTATTTGATACTTGATTATAAGTGAACTATATATTCTGAATTGATAGGCGACAAAAACGCTACACATGTTTTGGACTACATTCTTGTGAGAATAGATGATCAAAGGATCAATTTCCAAAACATAGTCTCCATCTTTATGATAGAAGATAGTCACTAAAAAAATATTGCACTATTTTTTACTATTTATTTAAGAAAAATATATGCCCTTGAATTAATATACACAAAATCTTATATCTTGGAATTACAAGTAGTGCGGGCATCATATTTGATAGGTGATGAAATTACTTGTGGGGACCCCTTATCCGAAAGTCCCTTGATCACCTGTATCAGTCCCTGGATCAGTACGCTGATACGGATTTCATCACAGATTAGTATCAAGAGTAGTGAATAATGAATAAACTAAATATTTATTCACCGATTTAACTAGCGGAGAGCGGCGGGCACTAATTTCTCCATTGGAGTGAGCTGCAGCACCTTATCGCCCTGAAAACCTAAACCTGTAAGACAATGAAAGCAAGAGTGAGTATTATGAATTGAACACCCAGCAAATCCCATAAATTCAATAATATAATTATATAAATTAAAAGAATATAAATGTTGGGCCTGGAGGGGCATTTTCTCCCTGCCAGTCCCGATATTAAATCAAGAACCCAGTCATCGGCACTCCTGTTGTCCGGGTTCCCCATGCAGTAAAGGAAATATAATCAATGGGGGCTTTGACTATATCAGCTCTATGCCGAGAGCTGCGGCTATCTAGATAGATTCTTCACTCTGCAGAGGTTGTACTTATCTACCACGCATCCGGTCAGTCCCTACCTTCGTCAAGGTAGGTACTGCCCTACGAGACTCGTGCCCACTGGCGTCTATCGCTAGACAGCCAATCACTAGATCTGTCCACGGGTGCTGCTGGGGCCTAAGCAGGGATCGTATATCCGTCCACAAAAGGACCTTCCCGGGGTATAGGTGCACCATAAATTTAAAGGGCATGCATCGCCCTTGGGACCTACCAGCCCTGTCACATGCGACCCGTGCCGACCAGTCTCAGCCCTCTGTCTGGGGCTGTCTCCAGCATACCCGTTGCCCGCCGTGGCCCCTTGGGACAGTTTACTAATGCTAGCTAGTGGGGTGTGAGACAAGGCCTCACATAAATAGGTATTCCCGAAGGCCATACCTTTTTGGCATGCGTGGTTGTACAGGGCATTAGAAAGACTCTCCCATGAACTGGTCCTTAGCTGGATCAGAGTGGCTCTTAGGATAGAATCTCCTCCTTGGGATCATCCTTGCACCCCCAATCTTAAAGCATCCTATATCTACAGCGATGCTGGGCATATCCTCAGATCATGCCCCATATAGCTTATGCTGCAGAAATAGTAAAGTTTAGTTGGTGATATTATTGGTGGGACTTGCCTTCATTGTCGGTCCTTAAACGTGGCTTACGCGGGCGTATATCGTATGTTGATCGGGCTGGGCTTCAGGCCTTCTGGAGCTTCGGCGTCTCGTCAGGGCCCGGTCATGCTATCGATAAAACACAGGAAAATAACAATCAGTATAACAGCACACCAATCAATTCATAAAAGGAAGGCAGGGGTTTGAAGGATTTCCCTAAGGGTTAAAGGCTAGAGATTGGACTAATAACCCATTAATTATATAAAATAATTAAAGGATTAAATGATAGGGATTTTGAAGAGAATTATTAAATAATTCTCTGCAAGATGGCTGGAACGGTGATTATCGGTATTTCGGGAATTATATGGATTTCTAAAGAATAAATCCCGAATAACCGATATGGATTTCTAGAGAATCCTTATCTGTTCTTTGGGCAGCATGATGGCTGGGATTGATACCTAGAGGTTTACGGACGAACGGTATGACGACAGGGGTTTTGACGGGGTTAGGGTTTACACGGGCGGTGCAACAGCGGGGTTTTGGGTGATATGATGGCGGGGCTGGCTTAGGATATACTCCCTCCGTATAGGAAATAGATGAAGTTTTGGACAAGGTTTTAGTCAAACATTGGGATCATAAATCACGAATAACTTTTAAGTCGTTGAGTTTGGAAATGTGAAAACCATATGAATAGATTTGTCTTGAGAAGTGTTTTTAGAAAAGTATACATATATTATTTTTTAATAAATATTTTTGTAAAAATAAGGAGTCAAAGTTACGTTTTGAAGATCGTGTCGTTGTCCTAAACATCATCTAATACCAATATGGAGGGAGTAAATATTAGGGAACTAAGCATATGGAAATGCTTAGAATAATCCCTAATATTTATGGAATTTTCTGGGGATTTATGGGGCTAAGACCTCTAGGTATGAATATTCCTAGTATTTTTTGTGTATTTTTGGGGAATTTTTATTGGCTAGAACCTAGCATGATGGGGTTTAGACTCTAATGAGTTGCTAAAAAGGATTGGATGGTACTAATAGGCTTAGGAATATTCCTAGTATTTTTTGTGTATTTTTGGGGAATTTTTGGAAGTGAGGAAGGGCTCTAAATAGACTTGTGTGTGCACTTACCGGGGTGTACCTAGCAATTTGCTAGGGCTGACGCGGCGGGGGTGGGGTCCGGCCGCGGCACTGTTCCGTGGGCCGGGTGCGTGGGTGCGATGGACCACAGGCGTTGGGCCATTGATCCAATGGACTGCGTCCACCCGGCCGGCGCGGCCTGTGCGCCGTGGACCGGCGGTGAACCGGAATAGCCGTAGGGTCTTCGGTTCACATGAGCTGGGCGCACAGAACTGACGAGGCTAGGGGCGTGATGGGGAAGGCGACAGCGTTGGCCCCTGGGCCCACCTGTCGGGTTTAGGACAGAGAGAGGGGGAGGACGGCGGGGCAACGACCGTTGACGGCGGCGGACGGTTTCACCGGGGCCGGGCGGTGCCGCCGGACGCGCCATGTGCGCCGCCACGGGGGCCGTCGGAACAGCGTCGGAGTGGCGCTATAGCTCGCCGCCGTACCTGCAGTTTGGACAAGGTGATTGAGGAGACTGTTGGCACTCCTTAGCCTAACTAAAATCCGCAAGCGCATAGAGTCCGATGTAGCCTTTCACCAGGGGAGTAAGAACCTGGATATCGAATCCAAGGAACGGCAGACGCGACTAGCCTAGAACTTTTCTAACCGGATCCACCAAGGAGAAAAAGGATAAATGGGTAGAGAGCTTGACTTTAGTTAGCTACTCGTTACCCCAGACAAACTATCGATACCTAACCTGATCTGCTTCGACGGCTAGAACGGGAAGAACTCAGAACGGGGTGAGAGAGGGGTTCTTCCGGGCTCAGCACTACTGTTATGTGTACACCCGAACGTGGTGGAATACAAAGGACGGACAGGGCTGTCACCACCTGCCGCCTACCACTGCAGTTCCGTGGGATGCAACACAACCTGAGATGACTAGCCAGCACAGGCACCACGCCTAAGCTTTCAGTCACTGACCTCCACCCAACGCGAAGGGCTATAGAGGAAACCCCAAACAAGAGTCGCTGTCACTCGCGCAGACTCAGGTACCCGCAGATCAAAGATAAATATGATAACTTGCTGAAAGTAAGTTGTAAACTAGCGAAGTACTAAAGACAAGGGACCGAGGACTTACTGAAGATAACTCTTGAATATATTCCTCGGGGGCGGAAATGTCGAGACGATACGAGAGAGAAATCCCGGACTCTCTCTACAAAGCTCGGCTGTCACCCGAGCAACTCACCCACTCTCTCCCTACTCTACTCTAAAGATGAGAACTCAAACTCACTAAGCTACTCTTCTCTCCTTTGGATGAATTGATGGATTATTTCTCAAGGTGAAGGAGGGTCCCTTTTATAGCTTCCAGGGGCGGTTGCAGGCGTCAAGTGTAAGCTAATGCTCTGCTTAACTGCCACGCGAAGGGGGACAGGTGGCAGCCTCTGGGGGAGGCCGGCCGGCCTAGGCCAGGCCGATCGGCCTGGCCTTGCTGCCCCGTGGCACCGCCTTCTTCAGGGACGCTCTGGATTGCACCCTGAGGTCGGTAACGGTTGCGTTGGATTGAAGCTGTCCGAGAATCCCATGTTGGTGGGCCCTTCAATCCATGCAAATGTAGCTTAGGCGTTTCGGTTCTTTGGATCAAACCGACGTTGATCGCACGTCTCAGGATCATCTGACTTGTGTTTGTGATCATCTGGAATCAAGGACGTGGCAAATGGCCACAGAAGGGGGCCGGCCGGCCTGGCATAGGCCGGCCGGCCTGGCTTTGTGTCAAATCTGGCTTAGCTTTTGCTTGCTTGCTCCTGCACTCACAAATTATACAAAACTTGTGGAACTCATTAGAAATAATCAATTTTACTTTGTTATGGCAAGATGAGCCTGAAATGTGACGGAATGTTGGTGGTGAAACCGTATCGTAACGACCACCAACACGCCCCCCCTACCTGAACTTTGCTAGTCCCTTAGCAAAGAGTGAATTAAACAACCGGGACTTCCGCAAGGTCAGGGTCATGAGCTCAAGGTATACACAAGTCATATTTCTGAGTTTTCTTTCATACCTTGGATTCTGATGGCTAACACCCTCATCTTCATCAATTGAGTCTTAGAACAACTCATTGATTGGTCGAGCACTTCTTCTCTTGGCATTTGGAGTTTTTGATAATTTTATAAAGAAAACGAGGCATTCCCTTGTTATTTCTCAGCATCTCTCAATAACTCATAGTGTTTAGATCCTCACCTGGGCTTAGAATCAAGCCTCTCTATTTTATATGGTGGAGTTGTGGAGATGTTGCTCACTCTTATTTATTTATTTTGCAAGATCGAAGAACTTGTCTAATCATTCCTACTACTCATACATCTTGGCCAAGTGCATGTGTACTTTGATGGTTGAGTCCTTGTTCAAGCATCTTTCATCTTTCCCCTTTCTCTTTCTCTCTTTTTTTTTCTGAAGATAAGGAGTGTATCATTCCTTTCTTCATCATCTTTTTTTTTCAGGGGGATGAGGAGCTTTCGACAATTTGGACTTTATTTATGCTCGTGTACGTGTATGGCCATGATGAACAAGATAGCACGAACGTGAAGGCAAGTAATTCGAGCAATCTCAAAATTTAGAAGGTAGCTATGTAGAAGTTTCAACTTGAACTTGGTATATGGCTCTGGATAGGACATTTCAAGTTGATGATAACAAGGGTTGCCTTAAGTTTTATTTTCAAAAACAATCTCCAAAACCTTGAATCGGATGGCTCAACTTCTCAAATCATTATATCATAAGAATCAATTAACAAGAGTCAGGCAATCCTAATGAAAGTTCCAAGGCAATGAAATACGTTCTCATGAAATATCACAAGTATATCCAAGATGTCATGCATAGGGGTTCACTTTCATGAATTTTGATCAAGTTTTAACATTATTTAGCCAGGAATTTTATTTGGATCAAAATCACGAAGGGATCAAATGTAGGGGTTACAAACCATGTCCTGGAGTCGAGTCGACGACGTTGGCCTCAGGCCCAGGCCGATCGGCCCAGTAGAGGCCGGCCGGCTTGGCCTTGTAGCCAAACGTACCGATTCAGGTTCCCCGTTCATGTGATTCGCGAGATTACGCAGTGGGCACGGGATCTCCTCGAGCGGCTTCAGCAGGGGGCCGGCCGGCCTGGCATTGTGCCAGGTCTGGTTGTGCCTTGGCCAGTGACCAGTAAAGCTCCTGTACATCATTTTTCTGCGTGCTTCACTGAAAAATCAGTCCGAGGGTTTGGTTGGCACACAAGTGTGCACCAACCATTCATTTATTCTTTTCTTTTATATATGAGCCTCTTCTTTCAAATAAATCAATTTATTTCACTCAAACTTAGGGGAAACAAATGTGGGGGTGCTGCATACAAGGAAAAATGAATGAAGAAATCAAAAGGGAAATCTAAACTAGCACCCAAAATTCTAAACTAATTCTAAACCTAACTAATCCTCCTTCGGGCGGTAGAGGTGTTCATTGCCGGTTGCCTTCGCGAGGCACTTGACCTTGGAGGCCATCGCCTTGCGAAGGATCTCTATCTTATCATCGGCCTCCATTTGCCCGATCACCGCCTCCGCCACGCGCTCATCCATGTTGTTGACCCTCAGCTGCAGCGTGGCGAGCTTCCTCCTCAGCACCTCTACGTCCTCCTCCTCCTCCTCGTCGGACCACTCCATCAGTCCGGGAGGTCCTTGGATCGGAGGGGGCGTCATGAAACGCTTCCTCCCCTCGTCGGGCTTCTTAGGGGCTAAGAAAAGCCCCTTCCCGATGCCTGGCCCTTCCCGGCGTGGAGGGCTAGGACTTCCCGGGGTGTACTGCGGTGAGTACCCCGGTGAGGTGGAGATGAAGAGCGGCACGATCTCCTTCTTGAGCGGCGAGGAGACGGGGCGCTTCCCGATGGCCTTCTTCGGGGACAAAAGTCCCGTGGTTGGCCTTCGGGGCGTCTTGGGCTGCGAACTCCCCTGACCCTCCTCCTGAGGATCACGGAGGGAGGCCCTGCCCAAAGGCGAGCCAGAGAGGCGGCGAGGGGAGGCCGGCCGGCCTGCCCCAGGCCGATCGGCCTGGGAGTGTGGCCGCTGGGACTCCGGCTGCGCTGCGACGACGTCGACGAGCGCCGCTCTCTCAATGATTCGGACGCTGCTGGAGTTGGAGGATCCCGGTGTCCCTTTCAAGGACTCGGACGGGGAACGGCTGCCGTGAGAGGCCGAGTTGGAGTCTTGGTGGCTGGATTGCGAGGCCATGGTTGAGATCTCTCAAAGGAAGGAACGTTTCTGGAGAAGAAGGCTCGAGTGTTCTGAGGGAGAAGAAGAGCAGGGGCCTTTCGTTTTAAAACGACGCTCCTCCCTTCGAAACCCCACAGATTCTCGGAAAGGATAGCACCGAGACTCATTCAAACGAGGAGCGTCTCGAGTCGAGCTGGTGCTGGGCCGGTCGGCCTGGGTGGGGCCGGTCGGCCTGGGTGAGGCCGGCCGGCCTGGCCTTGTCCCGAGAGCCCATGAAATTTTTCATGCAAGCTTCCTTTGCTCTTCTACCAGAAAATCTTTGTGGTTTGGCTAGAAAAAGTTTAAGAAAAGGAAAAGAAAAATAGAAAAGGGAAATCTATCCTAGATAAGGGTCATTTTTAGGTCCCGCCCGGACCTGGACTAGGTATCTCGGTTAGCTCGTGGACGTCCATCTCTCTGAGCTCCGGCATTTCGGATTCGAGAAATATTTTCAATCTTTGGCCATTGGCCTTGAAAGTATTTCCGTCATTATCCTGGAGGGTTATCGCGCCATGATCGGCGGCATCTAAGACTCTAAAAGGACCTTCCCACTTACTTCTAAGCTTACCATGACCAAACAAGCGAATGCGGGAGTTAAAGAGTAATACCTGATCTCCCGCTTTGAAATGCTTGATCTTGATGCGCTTGTCATGCCATCTTTTTGTTCTTTCTTTATATAGCTTGGCGTTGTGGTAGGCGTTTTCCCTCCATTCATCCAGCTCGGCCAATTGCATTCTTCTTTTGAGTCCGGCCGTCTGGAGATCCATGTTCCACCTCTTGATCGCCCAATGGGACTTGAATTCTAGCTCAATCGGTAAGTGGCATGTCTTGCCATATACCAGCTGGTAGGGAGTCATCCCTATCGGTGTTTTGAACGCTGTTCTATATGCCCAAAGTGCTTCCGGTAATTTTCGCTTCTACCTTGTCCCCATTGCATTGACCGTCTTTTGCAGAATGTTCTTGATTTGTTTGTTTGATGTTTCTGCTTTCCCGCTGGTCTGGGGGTGATAAGGTGTAGCCACTCGGTGGTCTACTCCTAAGTCGCTTAGGCACTTCCGGAACGTTTTGTCGATGAAGTGTGATCCTCCATCACTGATCACGACTCGAGGTACTCCAAAACGGGGAAAGATGATCTCTTCGAACATCTTCCTTGAATGTTTCGAGTCGGCTGCCGTGCATGGAAGTGCCTCCACCCATTTGGAAACATAATCGACTGCCACCAGGATATACTCACACTGCTTGGATGCAGGGAAAGGACCCATAAAGTCTATTCCCCACACATCGAAAATCTCCAACTGAAGGTTATTTTGCAGTGGCATAGCATCACGGGCGTTGATATTCCCGTGTCTCTGACACCTGGCACATCTCCGTACGAATTCCTTAGCGTCTCCATACATGGTTGGCCAGAAGAATCCACTCTGCCAGACCTTTGCATGGGTTCGGAAAATTCCGTAGTGTCCTCCGTACGGTGATGAATGGCAACGATCAAGGATCTTATGTGTTTCCTCATGAGGGGTGCATCGTCGGAGTAACCCGTCAGCACAAACTTTGAACAGATAGGGGTCATCCCAAAGGTGAAATCTGCTGAGGTAGATTAGCTTCTTTTTGTCTTCTCCTGGAGGCACATATCCAGTCACCATGAAATTTACCAAGTTTGCGTACCATGGACTGGATGTGGTGACCTTGAGGAGAGTATCATCTCTGAGATAGTCATTGATCGGAAGATCCGACCCTTGAACCTGCATTCTTGAGAGATGATCTGCCACACAATTATCTGTCCCCTTCTTGTCTCGTATTTCTAAATCAAACTCTTGAAGGAGCATAATCCAACGGATGAGTCGTGGCTTAGCATCTTTCTTG
The DNA here is from genome assembly GCA_015476505.1 of Urochloa ruziziensis. Taxonomy (NCBI): domain Eukaryota; kingdom Viridiplantae; phylum Streptophyta; class Magnoliopsida; order Poales; family Poaceae; genus Urochloa; species Urochloa ruziziensis. Next base: position 29,066 of record WEIB01000438.1, read on the forward strand.
GTCAAGAGGTACTTTAGTGCAGCATGGTCTGTGTATACTATCACCTTGGCACCAACCAAGTAAGATCTGAACTTGTCCATGGCAAACACCACGGCCAGGAGTTCCTTCTCCGTTGTCGCGTAATTCAACTGAGCTCCGGTCAATGTCTTGCTTGCATAAGATATAGCGTAATGTTGTTTATCCTTGCATTGACCGAGCACTGCCCCGACTGCATAGTCGCTAGCGTCGCACATGATCTCGAATGGAAGATTCCAATCGGGCGGTTGTATGATGGGAGTTGAGATAAGTGCCTTCTTGAGGGTGTAGAAGGCGAGAAGGCAATCTTCGTCGAAGTTGAAGGGTGCTTCTTTAGCCAGGAGGCTTGTAAGAGGTCTGGCTACCCGGGAGAAATCTTTGATGAATCTTCGGTAAAAGCCAGCATGACCCAGAAAACTTCGCACACCCTTGACATTCGTCGGGGGTGGTAGTTGCTCAATAACTTCTATTTTTGCCTTGTCAACTTCTATTCCTCTTTCTGACACCTTGTGTCCCAGCACAATTCCTTCTCTGACCATGAAGTGGCACTTTTCCCAATTTAGGATAAGGTGATGCTCTTCGCACCTCTTGAGGACTCTTTCCAAGTGCTCAAGACAGTTGTCGAAGGTTTTACCATAGACGGTAAAGTCATCCATGAATACTTCCATGATCTGTTCGATCAGGTCAGAGAATATCGCCATCATACACCGCTGAAATGAAGCAGGTGCATTGCATAGGCCGAAAGACATCCGCCGGTAGGCGAATGTTCCGTAGGGGCAGGTGAAGGTAGTCTTGCTCTGGTCATCGGGATGAATAGGAATTTGATGATAACCAGAGTATCCATCAAGGAAGTAGAAAAATGAGTGGTTTGCCAACCGCTCGAGCATCTCGTCGATGAAGGGGAGAGGGAAATGATCTTTACGGGTAGATTTGTTAAGCTTCCTGTAATCGATGCACATCCTCCATCCAGTAACGGTCCTCTGAGGGATAAGTTCATTCCTCTCGTTCTGGATAACTGTCATTCCACCCTTCTTCGGCACAACTTGAACTGGGCTGACCCATTCACTGTCTTGCACGGGGTAGATTATACCCGCGTGCAGAAGCTTCAACACTTCTTTCTTGACTACCTCCCTCATCGCATCATTCAGCCATCGTTGATGTTCTCTAGACGGCGTATGGTCCGGCTCCATAGGTATGCGATGGGTGCATAAGCTGGGGTTGATCCCCTTCAAGTCCTGTAGAGAATACCCGAAGACAGACCGGTACTTCTCTAGGACTGTGATAAGCTGCCGAGTCTCATTCTCTGTCAGTTTGTCACTGATGACGACTGGCGAGCGTCGGTCATTGTGGAGGAAAGCGTATCTAAGTCCAGGAGGCAGCGGCTTCAACTCAGGAGGGGGGTGTTGTGGCTTTTCTTCCTCGTTGAGTTTTATAAAACCGTCCGTTTCTGCCTCTTGGATGAAATGGTTAGCCTCTTCAGCCTGTGAGGACTGAGCTTGCTCTTCTTGAGCGGAGCTAACTGCTTTCTCCACTGGGTCTGTCTCGGATCGGGCCTCTGCGATAGTGTTCACTGACCGCACAAGGCTGACCGGGATGATCTCTTTACCAACCTTGAATTGTATCGTGGCTCGATCATGGTTCGGGTTGGCAAGGTGCTCTATTGGCTGTCCGATCAGGAAGAAGTTGTCACCTCTAGGGATATCGAAAATGTGGAAGTCTAGGAAAATCCTGTTGCATCCCATGTGTATGGGAACAACACGGATGATTCCTCTGCATTCCATCATCTGGCCGTCGATCCACTTGAGGTGCTTACGGGAGAAGGACCGGGGTTCGTCTGGTTGCACTTGTGATGCGAGTGCACTTGATATGATATTACTCCCGACCTTCGGGTCGTAGGCAACTTCCTGAGAGTCAGTTCCCTCAATAGCGCAATGGAGTACTCTGAAGTTGCGGGTGATTCGGATGATGTCTTCGCAACTTTCAATTTCCTCCGTCCATTCCTTGCTCATGATCGCAGATAAACCCTCGATCTGCGGTACGGCTTCTGGAATGAACGCCTTAGACCTTGAACTTGCGCACACTTGTTCCATGGGCATACGTGATGTATTGCCGATCTCCAAGTACTCTTCTTCTGTAAAGAGCTCGGGAATGAAGTGCGGCAGATCGTCAAGAATAATTTCATGGTCTGAGGACTTGGGGTGCTCGAGCACTTCCTCTATGATCGGAGGAGGCGGATCGAATGTGAGGGCGAGTAGTGGCTGCTTGTCTGTGGGGTTTGTTGGTGGTGTTGGTGGGTCGTCGAAGACGCCAGTGTACTCGGTAGAGTTGAGAACCTTTTCCAAGATTTCTCGTACCTCATCCACAACTGTGCACTCTCCGGCTTCAATGCACCAACAAAATGCTGCATAAGCATTTCCTCTGGAATGTTATGCGGTGGCCCTGAGTTGGCCAATTTTATAAACCGCTCCCACGTGGCTCCAAGTGACTCATTGCCTTGCTGATATGTCATCAACTCAACTCTGAGTTTCAAGATCTTGGAGACAGGGTAAAAGAACAGACAAAACTCGTCCTTCAACTTGATCCAATCTCCGCTAAATCCCCTTGCAGTCCGGTCGTACCAAGACTTTTGCATTCCCCATCAGAGAAAATGGGAAAAGTTTCCATTGTATAGTGTCTTGGTTTACGCCAGGTATAATCAGAAGGCGGTTCTCGAAGCCATGAGGTGGTATGGGGTGGCAAGATGAAGGCGGTTCCAAATACTCGCTAGATGGAACCGTCGGGTAACTAGGAGAAAACTCCATGTGGTAGATGGTTATGGGGGTAAAAGTGTACGGCTAAAAAGATCCTATACTAGTGTTGCTACCGTTCCCCGGCAACGGCGCCAGAAAAGCTTGTTGGCACTCCTTAGCCTAACTAAAATCCGCAAGCGCACGGAGTCCGATGTAGCCTTTCACCAGGGGAGTAAGAACCTGGATATCGAATCCAAGGAACGGCAGACGCGACTAGCCTAGAACTTTTCTAACCGGATCCACCAAGGAGAAAAAGGATAAATGGGTAGAGAGCTTGACTTTAGTTAGCTACTCGTTACCCCAGACAAACTATCGATACCTAACCTGATCTGCTTCGACGGCTAGAACGGGAAGAACTCAGAACGGGGTGAGAGAGGGGTTCTTCCGGGCTCAGCACTACTGTTATGAGTACACCCGAACGTGGTGGAATACAAAGGACGGACAGGGCTGTCACCACCTGCCGCCTACCACTGCAGTTCCGTGGGGTGCAACACAACCTGAGATGACTAGCCAGCACAGGCACCACGCCTAAGCTTTCAGTCACTGACCTCCACCCAACGCGAAGGGCTATAGAGGAAACCCCAAACAAGAGTCGTTGTCACTCGCGCAGACTCAGGTACCCGCAGATCAAAGATAAATATGATAACTTGCTGAAAGTAAGTTGTAAACTAGCGAAGTACTAAAGACAAGGGACCGAGGACTTACTGAAGATAACTCTTTAATATATTCCTCGGGGCGGAAATGTCGAGACGAGACCGAGAGAGAAATCCCGGACTCTCTCTACAAAGCTCGGCTGTCACCCGAGCAACTCACCCACTCTCTCCCTACTCTACTCTAAAGATGAGAACTCAAACTCACTAAGCTACTCTTCTCTCCTTTGGATGAATTGATGGATTATTTCTGAAGGTGAAGGAGGGTCCCTTTTATAGCTTCCAGGGGCGGTTGCAGGTGTCAAGTGTAAGCTAATGCTCTGCTTAACTGCCACGCGAAGGGGGACAGGTGGCAGCCTCTGGGGGAGGCCGGCCGGCCTAGGCCAGGCCGATCAGCCTGGCCTTGCTGCCCCGTGGCACCGCCTTCTTTAGGGACGCTCTGGATTGCACCCTGAGGTCGGTAACGGTTGCGTTGGATTGAGGCTGTCCGAGAATCCCATGTTGGTGGGCCCTTCAATCCATGCAAATGTATCTTAGGCCTTTCGGTTCTTTGGATCAAACCGACGTTGATCGCATGTCTCAGGATCATATGACTTGTGTTTGTTATCATCTAGATCAAGGACGTGGCAAATGGCCACAGAAGGGGGTCGGCCGGCCTGGCTTTGTGTCAAATCTGGCTCAGCTTTTGCTTGCTTGCTCCTGCACTCACAAACTATACAAAACTTGTGGAACTCATTAGAAATAATCAATTTTACTTTGTTATGAGCAAGATGAGCCTGAAATGTGACGGAATGTTGGTGGTGAAACCGTATCGTAACGACCACCAACAGAGACCACGGCGGGTCTGTTGAGGCTAGCAAGGGGAAGGAGAGGGGAGCGGAGCAGCGCATCCATGCGCGAGGGGGAAAGTGCTCGAGCTCAAGCATGGGGTGTGCCTTGTGCGGGGGTTTGGGTTGCCTTTTATAGGCCGAGCGGGTGCTCGGGGTGCGGCCACGTCGCGCGGGATGGATAAGAGTGGCTGGCGGAGTGGGACGCGCGCGGCCATGGAGGTGTTGGACGCCGGCGGCGTGGAGCTTGGTCGGGGTGCGGTTTGGGGTGGTCCGCACCTTCTTCGTGTCGCGGTGGAGGGCGGAGGTGCGGACACGCGGCACGTACGCACTCCGAGACGGCATCCTGGCCGTGGGGCTCTGATCGGGCGGCGTCGGCGGATTGCGGCGGAGCAATTAGTGGAGAAGAAAGTCCCGGGCGGAGGGGGGAGTGAGGTCACGCGAGGCAGCGCTTTGCGCGTGGCGCACCTGCGCTTGGATGCGAGTGCATCCGACGACGGGGAGGGCGCTGCGAGCGGAGCACCAGCGTGCGTCGGAGTAGCGCCGGCGGCTGCGGCGTTTAAGCGCGACGGCGGCGCACGACGACAGGAGGAAGAAGGGGGAGAAAGGAGGCGGGTTGCGTGGGTCGTGCGGCGTAGTGAGGGCGGCGTGGGCCGCGGCCTACTGGGCCGAGCGGGGGAGGTGGGAGGCGTGGTGGCCATCGGCCGAAGGAGGTGGATCCGGCCGACGCGGAGGGAGGGGAGAGGCAAGCGGGGAGAGGAGTTAAGGGGGGTAATGTGGACTTTGGCGATGAGTTCAAAGAGAGGTTGGGCTGAAATCAGGATTCCGGCCCAATTAACGTTTGAACAATTTTTCCTATTTATTTGAAGGGGTTTTTGGGGGGAGTTTGAATTCAAACTTAACTAAACCTTTTCTAGTTTTATTCTAGGGTTTTAAAACTCATTTTAGCACTCAAGTTGTAGAGCATCCCTTTTATTTTCCCATAGTCATTTATAGCTTTACTAGCCATATATATTTCTTTTAAGTTTATAATTACCCTAATAAATCTAGTGTTTGACCAAATAATTCCTAAATTAATTCTACTTAATTTTGAGGGTGTTACAGATCTACCCCACTTAAGGAAATCTCGTCCCGAGATTTAGGGCTAGAAAGAAGGTCTAGGGTTTTCTCCTAACATTCTCCTAATTTACAGCGTCGATAAGGATTTCCGATATTTATTATTAAAAAGGATTTCTTCTCCCTTTTAATTTTTGAAATTCTTCTTTCTGTAATCTCATGTTTCTTATTTCCATGCGTGGGAGTATAATTGTTGACGTTCATTTCCTTTACTCCCGAATGCATCCAATCAATTTCTATCATACCTGGGGTTACTTGATGAAATACTTTTCCTGAGTTGTTTTAATCCTCAAGTTCTGAAGGTCAAGTACCTTTTCCTTTGTTTGGGTTACTACCCTACTTAAAAGGATCAACTCAGGATTTCCTTTGATCTTAATCCGAGATTTTCCTTCCGAATGGATTTCTCAAATTTTCTTAGGGTTCCTGTCTAGACTTCTTATCCAAGTTTTTCCTTTACTTGGATGTATTCATGCTTGGTCTTACTACTCCTTCGAATATCCTATTCTTGATCATTCAACTATCTCTGTCGTAGCTTTCTTCTTGATAACCTCGCTTCACCTAGGGTGGTTAGGCTCGGGCAAGGCTAGGGTTACAAGGAATTTGGTAATTGATTCGGGGTTACTAGATGGGGAAAAAGGAGTCTAGGGTAAGGAACTTGGGTGACCACATTTCATCAGAAAATTTGGTATGGTGATTCTTCTGCCAAATCAGCTAATCATTCCACTAAGATTCATTCCTTATGTTTCTTCTACCCGGAGCGGGTTGCCTTGGAGTTCCTAGGGAAGTAGCTAGGGCTGGGGGGTTATGGCTGGGGTATCTGACTAGAATGGTTGTTCTAGGGGATGAGCCTGGTTTAACCATTCCTTGGGTAGGGTATGAAGAGATGGTCCTACTGAGTATCTGAAGATTTGTCTCCTTTTAGAGTGAGGTGACGATCATGGCTTATCTTAAGATTGCTAGAATTTGTTTGGAGCATGACTTTAAATAATTATGGTGGCTAAGAAAGGACGGTTGGATGATAGTATTTGTCGGAAATGGTGAGGTAACGATTCTTAGGGAGGGGTAGGGGGTTCGGGAAAAGAATGTGATTGAGGAGAATTTTTCTTAAAGAAACTTGCATGCCTCAGTGATTTGTGAAACCCGGGTGGTTTATTCTTAGTGACGGAGAATGGATGGAGGAATGGCTATGGTTATCAAGTTGTAATGGAGCGATATTTCTAGGACAGTCATGAGGTTTTCGTGGATGGATGACAGGTGAGGGGCAGGCTTAGAGAAGCTTGCATGCTTCAATGATCTTGAAGGACCGAAACGGCGACCAGAGAGGGGGGGAGTGAATGGGAGCCGATAAAAATTTCTTCTCCAAATCCGGCTTTCACCCCAAAATCACTTCCGGACTTCGTGACACTATCTTGCCAAGATCACGCAGCAACTGAGATGCTACTGACCCTAGGAACAAGAAACATGCAGCGGAAACACAGACAGAATCCTCGATCCAAAAACTTCACCGAAACAGCCACTGGGTGTGTGTACTCGGCACTGCCGGTTTGCAGAACTCGGCACTGCCGAATACACACAGCACAGAAGCACCCCTCGAGTCTATGTACTCGGCAGTGCCGGTTTTCACAACTCGGCAGTGCCGGGTACACGCAAACAGCACAACCCCAAAGTCAACTCGAGGATGGATCTCCCAAACGGCTTGAGCTCTTGAGGCGAGATTTTGGTCAGATGATCTAGACCTCCAGTGGAGTGTTTTCCCAAAAGATCTCGGCCTCTAGCTCATCACAACTCCCGAAAACTCAGATCTCGTGATGAACACCATGATATCAAGTTCATCCCGAAAATCTCAAATCTGAAGCGATTCTCGGCGCTTGGGGGCAAAGGATCACCAGCAAAAGAGGCACAAGGCACTCATACGTGAATCCCTCAAAGAAATCCGAGAGAAAACGCCCTAGATTGAGAAGAACGAAAATCCCCCAAAAATAGCTCCAAAATACCCACGAAAATAGAAAAGGAAAAAGGAGCTCGGGAAATCAAATCATGGCACAAAGATGAACTGCATAATCTCAATCACATAACCATGAATTCACCTATACAAACTAGGAATGATTCGAAGTAGTTCTAGGTGGAGGGGATGAAGGGAAGAGGAAAACTAAACAAGCCAAATAAAAGATAACTAAAGAGATGACAGCCACCAGCCCTGAAGGGGCCTATTAGTAGTCCAAGTGGTGGTGTCCTAAAGACTAAACTACCCCTAAGTGATACATACCCCTCAGGGGCAAATTTGACATTTGGTCTTCAGATATTTTCCGGCTCGGGCACCTTCCACTGCAAGCTAGCTTCCCTCCGACGCAAGCCTTGCAGTCACGCCGCGTGTCCTCCGGATCGAAGCTCCTCGACGCCGTTCTTGGGCCAGCCCAGTCGGGTGCATGTACTCGGCACTGCCGAGTTGTCCAACTCGGCACTGCCGGGTACATACAGCCCAGCAGCCCGACGGCCCATCTTCGCCACGTCGAGTCCTCGGTCCTTGGTTTTGAGGCCCAAACCAAGGGAAACCGTTCACCGATGATTTGTGGCCAAATCACCAAACCCCGCGCGCAAACTTCGGTTGTTAGCCGCCACCTTGCGCCGGCTTCTCGTCCGCGTACGAGCTTCGGTTGTGAGCCGCTACCTCGCACCGGAACCACGTCCCCTTGCTCGTTCTTGCCAGCATGTGAACCGCACTTGATCCACTGGCCACCGGGTCCCTCGAACCAAGCCTACTTGTCTCTCCGCTCCTCGGAGGCCGCCATGGCTAAGACCTTTCGCGCCTGTTCTTCACCTGCACCAATGCAACCAAGCCGCATTCTACACCTGCAATACTTGAGCCAAGGGAAACGTCAATCCACACCACGTTGTCAATCACTCATCACACCAGGAAGCGACCATCCACCGGTCCTCGGACACACCGGGTCCTCAATCTCCCCCTTGATGAGTGCATTGACAACACACACATAGTAACCAATGATATAAAGAAAATGTAAAAGAAATCGAAAACAAGACTCAAGCAAGTGACTAAAAGCAAGAACAAGCCAAATCAAAAGTCACTTAGCAAGAGGAAGCTCCAGAAACGCCGACCCTTCAAGAAGAAGCGAAAGGGCTCAACACCATCGGCAAAAGAGCAAAAACAC
>WEIB01000440.1:0-37832 GCA_015476505.1 Urochloa ruziziensis
ACTGTCAAAGCCAATCTATCCAGGGGGCAGGGGGAGCACATTGGACTTTGTAAAGGAATTTCTAGAGCAGACTTTTGTTTTTCTTGGCTAAATCCAGCACTCCGAGTCCACATTTAGTTTTTGGAAGACAAACAACCTCCCAGACTACTTTACATTGTCATCCAATACATTTATATTCCCCTGACAATAAGAATGTTTGTTTCCTTTTAACAAGAGAGTCGATGGTTCCCTTGAAAAGTAGAAAGGAGCTCATAAAGTATACTGGATTTGAGGAAAGAACATACGCCACCACGGTTGTCCTCCCCATCTCATTCAGAATGTGACCTCTCCATCCTGATAAGCATTTGTCACTGGCAGCAATCATAGGAAGAAAGTCAGAGACATTTAATTTGTTTGTGGAAAGAGGCATGCCAAGATATGGTTGAGGGAAGGAGGATACAGGGCAGCCAAAACTCGAAGCCAAGGGGGAGGCAACATCAAGTTCTAAACGGATAGGAAGGAAGGTACTTTTTTCGAAGTTGATGTGTAAACCAGTTGCTTGGGAGAAGACCTGAAGAGTATCTTTCAAAGCTAGAAGTTGGTTTTCATCAGCTTTTAGGATAATCAAGGTATCGTCTGCATATTGGAGAATTGGGCAAGGAGCTCTAGGAGAAATTGGGCAAGGTGCTCTAGGGAAAACTAGTTAACAAGGCATCAGTCAACATCAAAGGAGGAAATGTCTCTAACAGCACAAGTACTACAGGTTTTTGGAGAAGCATCAGGATTACAAACCAACTTTCAGAAGAGCTGCGCCATTCCTATAAGGTGTGAGGAAATGCTCTTTGGCTAAGTTTTCTTGTACTTATCTGGGGCTACCAATTTCGGACAGAAAACTTAGAAAAGCTGACCTCTTGCCTTGGATAGAAAAAATTGGGGACAGATTACCTAGTTGGAAAGCTAATCTCATGAACATGGCAGGGCGTGCAACTTGGGTACGATTTGTCCTCTCAGCGCTTCCTATTCACCTCCTGATTGCCTTGAATGTTCCTAAGTGGTTCATAAAGGCAATTGACAAGATCAGAAGAGCGTTTCTTTGGAAATGAATAAAAGAAGTACATGGTGGTTGCTGTCTGGTAGTTTGGGAAAAGGTACAAGGACCTCTACATCTTGGTGGTCTGGGGATTCCTAATCTTGAGATCACAGGATGGGCTTTGCAACTGCATTGGCTTTGGCTACACAAGACGGACCCTAGCAAACCTTGGATGGCTCTAGATATTCCTGCACGCTCTAATGTGGTGGGACTCTTTCATATAGCAACACAAACAACAATTGGTAATGGGATCACCACCAACTTCTGGAAGGAGAAATGGATTCATGGCAAATCAGTTAGTGACCTGGCACCTACTGTCTTTGCTGCAGTCCCATCTCGGGTTTGTAATTCACGCTTAGTTGCAGATGCTTTGGTTGATTACAAGTGGGTCAAGGACATACAAGGGGGGGCTCTCTATGGTCGGTTGGTTCGAGTTGTTTTCAGCTTGCTGATGTTCTTGGTGATTTTGTCCTAACTGAGGGGGATGATACACATTTTTGTCAGCTGAACACTTCTGGATAGTACACGACGAAATCTGCTTACTTAGACTTTTTCAATGAAGCAACCGGTTTTGAACCTTGGCGCAAAATTTGGAAGAAATGGGCACCTGCCAGGTGCAAATTCTTTTTGTGGCTAGCAATGAAGAACAGATGTTGGACAGCTGATCGTTTGGCAAAGAGAAATCTCCCTCATCCAGACTGCTGTCTACTGTGTGATCAGGAAGAAGAAGACATTCAACACTTGCTCACTTCTTGTGTCTTGGCCAGACAGTTTTGGGTCCATATTCTTCGGCAATTTGGTAAAATTGCGTTCCCACAAGACATGAGAGATCCTTTTCAGACTGGTGGAGAAAAAGTGCCAAGAAGATACAGAAGGATAAAAGAAAAGGATTTAATACTTTGGTGGTGCTGGGAGCTTGGTTGATTTGGAAACATCGTAATGTTTGTGTTTTTGAAGGCACCAGACCAAGTCTGGATGCTCTACTTCAGGCATTCAAGGATGAACACCAGTGGTGGTATCTTGCTGGGGCTCGAAAACTCAGTGCCTTGAGTGTTGTGATAGACCTTAGGATCGACTAGCAATAGATTAAACTCACGGGTATAACTTTAAATAAAAGATTTAACCACTTGTACATGCATGAACTAGAACAACTACACCTAGAAGGAGAGAGTAGGAGCACAGACTATTAGAGGTGGCGTCGGGGTTGACAGCGGCCATGGCGGCGGTGGCGGTCGCAGGGGCGGCCACGGGTTGAGGAGGCGCTGGCGGCACGGTGGCTCTCCGGTTGAGGTCGGGGCGATGGCACCTCGTCCTCCGGATCCACCCAGAGGTCGCGGGCGGCGCTGGTGCGGCTTCCCGTTGCTCCAGTGCCCCTCGATCGGTAGGGTTGTGGGGTGGTGGCTGGCGGCGCGGTGAACCTCGTGTCGCGTGCCCTAGCCCCCACCCCTTTCTTTATAGCACTGTACAACGGGGGCCCACCAACCAATGCTAGGTTGGGCTCCCCCGATCAGGGTGCGTGGACCGAGCCCATCACGACCTTTGGGCCGTGGTGGTGGAGATCGACCTAACAATCTCCCCCTCGATCTCACCTTATGTTTTCTTACCTTAAGCTCTTCGCCTGACATCCACTTCATAACAAAAAAGCACATTGAGCATGAGTCATCAAAATTGACATTTCAATTAGATTAATCAGCCACAATAAACTTCTCTATTACAAAGGATCATACCTTGGGCCATTATCCAGTGATCATAAGGCTTTCCTTTAAACCCATACCGGTAATGTGTTCTCTAAACACACTGGGTGGTAAGCCTTTAGTGAGCGGATCCGCTAGCATATTTTTCGTACTTATATGCTCCAGACTTATAGTCTGATCCTGGATTTTATCCTTCACAACATAGAATTTTATTTCTATTGGTTTGGTAGCATTACTCGACTTGTTGTTGTGAGCGTAAAATACTGCAGGCTCATTATCGCAGTACATTTTAAGTGGTATATTAATACAACCTACCACTTTCAGGTCGGGTATGAATTTCTTTAGCCACTTGGCCTGCAACGTTGCCTCATAGCATGCTATAAACTCTGCATACATCGTAGATGATGCAACCAGAGTTTGTTTAGAGCTTCTCCACGAAATAGCTCCCCCTGCGAGAGTGAATACATAACCTGACGTGGATTTTCTATCATCCTTGTCTCCCGCAAAGTCTGCATCTGAATATCCTCTTATCTCTAGAGAATCAGATCTTTTATATATTAGCATGAGGTCTTTTGTGCCTTGCACATACCGCAAAGCTTTCTTTGCCATTTTCCAGTGCTCTATGTCTGGGTTATCTTGATATCTACCGAGTACTTCGGTGATATATGCTAAATCAGGGCGAGTGCACACTTGTGCATACTGTAAGCTACCAACTGCTGAAGCATATGGAACCATTTTCATTTCATCGATCTCATACTGGTTCCTGAGGCGTTGAAAATCCCCAAACTTATCGCCCTTCACTATCGGTGCAGGTGTGGCTTTACTCGCATGCATATTATATTTCTTTAGGATCTTCTCCAAATATGTTTTTTGCGATAGTCCTAAAACCCCGTTTCTTCTATCTCGGTGAATTTCAATGCCCAGAACATATGAAGCCTCACCAAGATCTTTCATATCAAAATTAGAGGACAAAAACATTTTTGTCTCTTGCAACATTCTTTTATCACTGCTAGCAAGCAGGATATCATCCACATACAGGATTAGGAAAATGTATTTCCATTCTTAAACTTTGCATAGATGCAATTGTCCTCTATATTTGCCTTAAACCCAAATTTCTTAATTGTCTCATCAAACTTCAAGTACCACTGTCTAGAAGCTTGTTTTAATCCATAAATGGATTTTCTTAAGCGGCATCCCATGTTTTCTTTGCCTTCCACAACAAAACCTTTAGGTTGAGTCATGTATACGTTTTCAAACAGATCCCCGTTTAAGAACGCTGTCTTTACATCCATCTGATGTAATTCTAAATCATAGTGTGCCACTAATGCCATTATGATTCTAAAGGCATCTTTACATGAGACTGGAGAAAATGTCTCATTGTAATCTATTCCTTCTCTTTGTGTGAACCCTTTAGCCACGAGTCGCGCTTTATATCTTTCAATATTCCCTTTGGAGTCACATTTTGTTTTGCAGACCCATTTGCAGCCTACTGATTTGGCTCCTTTAGGAATTACTTCTAAGTCCTAAACTCTGTTGGCACTCATTGATTTTATTTCTTCTTGCATGGCTTCAAGCCATTTTTCAGACTGAGCGCTTCTCATAGCCTCTTCAAATGTGACGGGATCACCCCCCATTTCAAATTCTTCTAAGTTGCCAATTTCGTAGCAATCAGGAATGGATCTTCTCAGTCCTCCTCCAGCTGGATCAGCAGCTGGCTCAACAACCAGTATTTCAGGAACCACAGGCTGTTGAGGTTCTATTTCTTGAGCAACAACTGGTTCAACATCTTGTGCCACAATTGGTTCAACTTGAGGAATATGTTCCACGTTCTCAGGTTCCACATTCTCATTCATTGCTGGCACTACAGGACTAGGAGCTTGTACCGGTGTCACAGTGGCTTCCACTGTTGGAATTGACACAGGTAACTCGAAAAAAGGTTCTTCAATCATTGGGCAAGGTGCAAAGACCCGCTTCTCCTCAAGATCTATCTCCCGAGTAGCCATGCTCCCCCTGATCATTTCATTCTCCAGAAAAACTGCATGTCTCGTTTCTACAAACTTTGTGTGTCTGTCAGGACAATAGAAACGATACCCTTTTGTCTTTTCAGTATAGCCAATGAAATAGCAACTGACTGTCTTAGGATCTAGCTTCCCAATATTTGGGTTAAAAATCTTAGCCTCAGCGGGGCAGCCCCATACACGCATATATCTGAGAGAGGGTTCTCTACCCGTCCAAAGTTCATAAGGTGTCGTAGGAACTGCTTTGCTAGGCACTTTGTTTAGGATGTGAATGGCGGTCTTCAAAGCCTCCATCCACAAATTAACTGGTAAAGTGGAATAGCTTATCATGCTTCTAACCATATCCATCAAAGTACGGTTTCTCCTTTCAGCTACTCCATTTTGCTGTGGGTCACCCGGTGCACTGTACTGGGCAACTATGCCATTTTCCTGAAGGTACCTTGCAAAAGGTCCTGGAATTTGGCTATACGGGGTGTGTCGACCGTAGTACTCCCCCCCACGGTCTGATCTTACTAATTTTATTTTCTTATTAAGCTGATTCTCAACCTCAGCTTTGAATATCTTAAATTTATCCAGCGCTTCTGACTTTTGTTTTATTGGATAAATGTAACCATAACGGGAGTAATCGTCTGTGAATGTGATGAACGAGTCAAAACCATCCACTGATGCAATGGGAAACGGACCACAGATGTCTGTGTGTATTATGTATAAGGTTCTCGTGCTTCGTTTTGCTACTTTGTTTACTTGCTTAACGTATTTGCCTTTGATGCAATCAATACATTGTTCTAAGTCTGAGAATTGTAGCGGTGGAAGAATTGATCCTTTAACTAGACGTTCCATTCTCTCCCTCGAAATGTGGCCTAAACGACAGTGCCATAATTTCGATGAAACGTCATCAATTCTTTTCCGCTTCTTGGTTACTTTTGTAGACGAGGATACATTTTCAATCTCATGCACAATCTTAGTACTCGCATACACATCTTCACATGCATACAAATCATCATAAACAGATAACTTATAAAGTTTGTCTTGTCGGAAGGCAAGACCCACACAAACTTTATTCAACATGATTAAGCATCGTTCACTGTCGAATAAACACTTAAAACCATCGTCTGATAAACATGAAACTGAAATCAAATTTCTGCTCAAAGAGGGAACATAAAGAACGTCGTGCAGCTGAAGCGTAAAGCCGTCTTCCAACTTGATGGGGAGTTCTCCTATCGCCTCCACTTCAGCTTCAACGCCGTTTGCAACTTTAACTCCTCTTTCTCCTCTTTGCAGCATCCGGCTCATACTTAATCCCTGCATAGAATTAGCAACGTGAGTAGTTGCACCTGAATCAATCCACCAAGTAGATTTATCATAACATAAAAACAGGGATTCATCTACAAAAGTAATAAAATCCTCACCCTTTTTCCACATCATTTCAAGCCAGTCAGGACACTTGTTCTGCCAGTGTCCCGCCTTCCCACAATGCAGACACTCATTTTTACCAACTTCTTTCTTGTCTTGTGGCTTGTTAGAGCGATCAAACTGCACTGGTGCCTTGCCCTTGTCTTTGTTGGAAGCATTTGACGGGCCACTCTCCCACTGGTTCTTAGGCTTAAAATTCTTGTTGAAGTTCTTGTTGGAAAAGTTCTTCTTCTTCTGCTGATGGTGGACATAGTTGATTTGTCCACCATTCTGTGCAATCATCCTGTCCTCATCTTGCACACAGCGGCCTATGAGCTTCTGCATATCCCATTTTTCCTCTAGGGAATTATAAGTGATCTCTAAGTTGGAGAATGCAGGTGGAAGTGAGCGAAAAACTGTATGGACAAGAAAATCTTCAGGTAGTTTCATGTCCAAGGCAGCTAACTTCCCATGTAGGTTGCTCAACTTCAGGATGTGCTCTCTCACACCCCCACCTGTATATTTCGTGTTCAGAAACTGATCAATCAGCGTCCTGGCATAAGTCTTGGACGACCCAGTGAACTGGGCCTCCACTAGTGCCATATACTCCGGTGCAGTGTGAGCAACACCCTCTGCATTCTTCTCAGGGATAGAGTTCCTTATGGCCTCTGCCATCTTTGTCCGCATTATCAGCAGACACTTCTTGTTGGAAATATCCCACTTTCTCTTCTCGAGATCATAAAGTGCTCTAACGGGCGCGTGGTCACGCTCTTGTGCCACGAATGCCTCATCAGATTCATTTGCTCCACGCACTGGTGCCTCAGGCAGTACCGGATATGGGTAGTTCATGGCAGTGTCAATATCTGTCATGACCACTGCCAGGTTGAACTGCGTGCGCCATTCTCCATAGTTGCTTCCAACCAGGATAGGGATATCAGACACATAGCTCGAAGAATTTGGGCCTGAAATTTTGACATAAAATTGGTGAGAAAAATAATAAAAATAAATATTGCATGTATTAATTTAACTTTGGTCAAAATCAACACATACAACATGCTTTCTACATCAGTTCTATATCACCTTTGGGCAGAAAATAGAATAAATGCATGATAACTTGACAAGAATATTTATAATATTGCAATTATCAGCTTTGGCCAGAAAATAACAATATCATAAAACTGAAATATAATACATTTCTACTTCTCTAATTAAATATCCCTTTGGTTCAATTTAACTAGAGAATAAATTACGCGGAGGAAAAACATCAAATATCATGAGAAAAATTAATTTTCAGAAGCATTCTACTCTCTGTAAAAATAATTACTATGTGCAAAAATTTAAACAGAGATATTTACTTGAAAACATGCAAAATAAACACCAAAAAACAACCAAATATAGCTTCTGAAAATAAATAAACTTAATTGAAAAAAGTTACTATTCACGGCGTCACTTTTGGCCCGCGAAAGAAATTGGCCCAAACGGCCCGCTAAAAGCTCACGCGCGCGCGCCCGCGCCTCCTCGCGTTTCGGCCCAACAGTGGCCCAGCCGCTCGCGAGGCCCAGCCGCGCTCCCGCGGTTAAAGTCTGCTTTTGGCCCCTGAAAACTCGTTTGCGCGCGGAAATCGCCCTTAGCGGCCCGGCCCAGCCGCGCTCCCGCGGCCCGGCCTCGCGAGCGCTTCGGCCGCGTGGGCTTTAGCCCAAAAACCGACGGCTAGGCCGCCAAACCGGCCCAGCGCAGCGTCCCTCGTGGGCTCCTTTTGGCCCGGATGCCGCCCGGCTGCTCTCAGTCGTTCGATCGAGATCGACGGCTCTCCATCAACCTCGCCCGTATAAAACGCCCGATCGGCCGGGCGAACCCTAACCCTGGCGTCACTTTCCAACCTTTCTCACCCGCCTTCTCCGCTCCCCGGCTCGACGGCGCGCGAGGCGGCCATGGCCGGCGGCGCGCGGTTCTTCGCCGGCGACGGCGGGGACGAGCGCGCCGCCGGCCATGGCCGCGGCGCAGCCCCTCGACTTCCCCTTCCCCTTCTCCTTCTCCACTCCCCCAGACCCGAGCCATAGCCACGAGATCCAGAGAGAGAGGCGGGCCATGGCCGGCATCTTGCCGGCGCACGGCGAGGCGAGCACCGCTGGCCCAAGGCCGCGGCGCATCCCCTCCCTCTTTCGCGATGCTGTGGCGGAGCCTCTCGCCGGCGCGCGCGTTCCCCGCAAGGGCGAGCGCGCCGCCGTCGAGCGGTTCCACTCCGGTGTCCTTCCCGCGTCTCTGCGGTGATGGCCGGCGGCGAAGTAGGCCCCATAGGTAGGTCCTCCTCCCCCGGCCCTTTGCTTTTCTTTAGATCTAGGGTTAGGGTTTGCTTCGGGATTTTGGATCTGAGATCCACTTTTTCGATTTTCATCGATTTTTTCTTCTTTTTACTTCGGATTTAATCGATTTTCATCAATTTCTTCCATTTTCTTTCGATTTCTACACTCTCTTCCCCCTGTCTTAACTAACAGCGAGTAAAACTTGAATAAACGAGTGTAAAACGACCCTGAGTACTAATCTACTACTAGATTAGGCTAACTGATACCATTGATAGACCTTAGGATCGACTAGCAATAGATTAAACTCACGGGTATAACTTGAAGTAAAAGATTTAACCACTTGTACATGCATGAACTAGAACAACTACACCTAGAAGGAGAGAGTAGGAGCACAGACCATTAGAGGTGGCGTCGGGGTTGACAGCGGCCATGGCGGCGGTGGCGGTCGCAGGGGCGGCCGCGGGTTGAGGAGGCGCTGGCGGCGCGGTGGCTCTCCGGTTGAGGTCGGGGCGATGGCACCTCGTCCTCCAGATCCACCCAGAGGTCGCGGGCGGCGCTGGTGCGGCTTCCCGTTGCTCCAGTGCCCCTCGATCGGTAGGGTTGTGGGGTGGTGGCTGGCGGCGCGGTGAACCTCGTGTCGCGTGCCCTAGCCCCCACCCCTTTCTTTATAGCACTGTACAATGGGGGCCCACCAACCAATGCTAGGTTGGGCTCCCCCGATCAGGGTGCGTGGACCGAGCCCATCACGACCTTTGGGCCGTGGTGGTGGAGATCGACCTAACAATCTCCCTCTCGATCTCACCTTATGTTTTCTTACCTTAAGCTCTTCGCCTGACATCCACTTCATAACAAAAAAGCACATTGAGCATGAGTCATCAAAATTGACATTTCAATTAGATTAATCAGCCACAATAAACTTCTCTATTACAAAGGATCATACCTTGGGCCATTATCCAGTGATCATAAGGCTTTCCTTTAAACCCATACCGGTAATGTGTTCTCTAAACACACTGGGTGGTAAGCCTTTAGTGAGCGGATCCGCTAGCATATTTTTCGTACTTATATGCTCCAGACTTATAGTCTGATCCTGGATTTTATCCTTCACAACATAGAATTTTATTTCTATTGGTTTGGTAGCATTACTTGACTTGTTGTTGTGAGCGTAAAATACTGCAGGCTCATTATCGTAGTACATTTTAAGTGGTATATTAATGCAACCTACCACTTTCAAGTCGGGTATGAATTTCTTTAGCCACTTGGCCTGCAACGTTGCTTCATAGCATGCTATAAACTCTGCATACATCGTAGATGACGCAGCCAGAGTTTGTTTAGAGCTTCTCCATGAAATAGCTCCCCCTGCGAGAGTGAATACATAACCTGACGTGGATTTTCTATCATCCTTGTCTCCCGCAAAGTCTGCATCTGAATATCCTCTTATCTCTAGAGAATCAGATCTTTTATATATTAGCATGAGGTCTTTTGTGCCTTGCACATACCGCAAAGCTTTCTTTGCCATTTTCCAGTGCTCTATGTCTGGGTTATCTTGATATCTACCGAGTACTTCGGTGATATATGCTAAATCAGGGCGAGTGCACACTTGTGCATACTGTAAGCTACCAACTGCTGAAGCATATGGAACCATTTTCATTTCATCGATCTCATACTGGTTCCTGGGGCGTTGAAAATCCCCAAACTTATCGCCCTTCACTATCGGTGCAGGTGTGGCTTTACTCGCATGCATATTATATTTCTTTAGGATCTTCTCCAAATATGTTTTTGCGATAGTCCTAAAACCCCGTTTCTTCTATCTCGGTGAATTTCAATGCCCAGAACATATGAAGCCTCACCAAGATCTTTCATATCAAAATTAGAGGACAAAAACATTTTTGTCTCTTGCAACATTCTTTTATCACTGCTAGCAAGCAGGATATCATCCACATACAGGATTAGGAAAATGTATTTTCCATTCTTAAACTTTGCATAGATGCAATTGTCCTCTATATTTGCCTTAAACCCAAATTTCTTAATTGTCTCATCAAACTTCAAGTACCACTGTCTAGAAGCTTGTTTTAATCCATAAATGGATTTTCTTAAGCGGCATCCCATGTTTTCTTTGCCTTCCACAACAAAACCTTTAGGTTGAGTCATGTATACGTTTTCAAACAGATCCCCGTTTAAGAACGCTGTCTTTACATCCATCTGATGTAATTCTAAATCATAGTGTGCCACTAATGCCATTATGATTCTAAAGGCATCTTTACATGAGACTGGAGAAAATGTCTCATTGTAATCTATTCCTTCTCTTTGTGTGAACCCTTTAGCCACGAGTCGCGCTTTATATCTTTCAATATTCCCTTTGGAGTCACATTTTGTTTTGCAGACCCATTTGCAGCCTACTGATTTGGCTCCTTTAGGAATTACTTCTAAGTCCCAAACTCTGTTGGCACTCATTGATTTTATTTCTTCTTGCATGGCTTCAAGCCATTTTTCAGACTGAGCGCTTCTCATAGCCTCTTCAAATGTGACGGGATCACCCCCCATTTCAAATTCTTCTAAGTTGCCAATTTCGTAGCAATCAGGAATGGATCTTCTCAGTCCTCCTCCAGCTGGATCAGCAGCTGGCTCAACAACCAGTATTTCAGGAACCACAGGCTGTTGAGGTTCTATTTCTTGAGCAACAACTGGTTCAACATCTTGTGCCACAATTGGTTCAACTTGAGGAATATGTTCCACGTTCTCAGGTTCCACATTCTCATTCATTGCTGGCACTACAGGACTAGGAGCTTGTACCGGTGTCACAGTGGCTTCCACTGTTGGAATTGACACAGGTAACTCGAAAAAAGGTTCTTCAATCATTGGGCAAGGTGCAAAGACCCGCTTCTCCTCAAGATCTATGTCCCGAGTAGCCATGCTCCCCCTGATCATTTCATTCTCCAGAAAAACTGCATGTCTCGTTTCTACAAACTTTGTGTGTCTGTCAGGACAATAGAAACGATACCCTTTTGTCTTTTCAGTATAGCCAATGAAATAGCAACTGACTGTCTTAGGATCTAGCTTCCCAATATTTGGGTTAAAAATCTTAGCCTCAGCGGGGCAGCCCCATACACGCATATATCTGAGAGAGGGTTCTCTACCCGTCCAAAGTTCATAAGGTGTCGTAGGAACTGCTTTGCTAGGCACTTTGTTTAGAATGTGAATGGCGGTCTTCAAAGCCTCCATCCACAAATTAACTGGTAAAGTGGAATAGCTTATCATGCTTCTAACCATATCCATCAAAGTACGGTTTCTCCTTTCAGCTACTCCATTTTGCTGTGGGTCACCCGGTGCACTGTACTGGGCAACTATGCCATTTTCCTGAAGGTACCTTGCAAAAGGTCCTGGAATTTGGCTATACGGGGTGTGTCGACCGTAGTACTCCCCCCCCACGGTCTGATCTTACTAATTTTATTTCTTATTAAGCTGATTCTCAACCTCAGCTTTGAATATCTTAAATTTATCCAGCGCTTCTGACTTTTGTTTTATTGGATAAATGTAACCATAACGGGAGTAATCGTCTGTGAATGTGATGAACGAGTCAAAACCATCCACTGATGCAATGGGAAACGGACCACAGATGTCTGTGTGTATTATGTATAAGGTTCCCGTGCTTCGTTTTGCTACTTTGTTTACTTGCTTAACGTATTTGCCTTTGATGCAATCAATACATTGTTCTAAGTCTGAGAATTGTAGTGGTGGAAGAATTGATCCTTTAACTAGACGTTCCATTCTCCCCCTCGAAATGTGGCCTAAACGACAGTGCCATAATTTCGATGAAACGTCATCAATTCTTTTCCGCTTCTTGGTTACTTTTGTAGACGAGGATACATTTTCAATCTCATGCACAATCTTAGTACTCGCATACACATCTTCACATGCATACAAATCATCATAAACAGATAACTTATAAAGTTTGTCTTGTCGGAAGGCAAGACCCACACAAACTTTATTCAACATGATTAAGCATCGTTCACTGTCGAATAAACACTTAAAACCATCGTCTGATAAACATGAAACTGAAATCAAATTTCTGCTCAAAGAGGGAACATAAAGAACGTCGTGCAGCTGAAGCGTAAAGCCGTCTTCCAACTTGATGGGGAGTTTTCCTATCGCCTCCACTTCAGCTTCAACGCCGTTTGCAACTTTAACTCCTCTTTCTCCTCTTTGCAGCATCCGGCTCATACTTAATCCCTGCATAGAATTAGCAACGTGAGTAGTTGCACCTGAATCAATCCACCAAGTAGATTTATCATAACATAAAAACAGGGATTCATCTACAAAAGTAATAAAATCCTCACCCTTTTTCCACATCATTTCAAGCCAGTCAGGACACTTGTTCTGCCAGTGTCCCGCCTTCCCACAATGCAGACACTCATTTTTACCAACTTCTTTCTTGTCTTGTGACTTGTTAGAGCGATCAAACTGCACTGGTGCCTTGCCCTTGTCTTTGTTGGAAGCATTTGACGGGCCACTCTCCCACTGGTTCTTAGGCTTAAAATTCTTGTTGAAGTTCTTGTTGGGAAAGTTCTTCTTCTTCTGCTGATGGTGGACATAGTTGATTTGTCCACCATTCTGTGCAATCATCCTATCCTCATCTTGCACACAGCGGCCTATGAGCTTCTGCATATCCCATTTTTCCTCTAGGGAATTATAAGTGATCTCTAAGTTGGAGAATGCAGGTGGAAGTGAGCGAAAAACTGTATGGACAAGAAAATCTTCAGGTAGTTTCATGTCCAAGGCAGCTAACTTCCCATGTAGGTTGCTCAACTTCAGGATGTGCTCTCTCACACCCCCACCTGTATATTTCGTGTTCAGAAACTGATCAATCAGCGTCCTGGCATAAGTCTTTGACGACCTAGTGAACTGGGCCTCCACTAGTGCCATATACTCAGGTGCAGTGTGAGCAACACCCTCTGCATTCTTCTCAGGGATAGAGTTCCTTATGGCCTCTGCCATCTTTGTCCGCATTATCAGCAGACACTTCTTGTTGGAAATATCCCACTTTCTCTTCTCGAGATCATAAAGTGCTCTAACGGGCGCGTGGTCACGCTCTCGTGCCACGAATGCCTCATCAGATTCATTTGCTCCACGCACTGGTGCCTCAGGCAGTACCGGATATGGGTAGTTCATGGCAGTGTCAATATCTGTCATGACCACTGCCAGGTTGAACTGCGTGCGCCATTCTCCATAGTTGCTTCCAACCAGGATAGGGATATCAGACACATAGCTCGAAGAATTTGGGCCTGAAATTTTGACATAAAATTGGTGAGAAAAATAATAAAAATAAATATTGCATGTATTAATTTAACTTTGGTCAAAATCAACACATACAACATGCTTTCTACATCAATTCTATATCACCTTTGGGCAGAAAATAGAATAAATGCATGATAACTTGACAAGAATATTTATAATATTGCAATTATAATATTTACGCGGAGGAAAAACATCAAATATCATGAGAAAAATTAATTTTCAGAAGCATTCTACTCTCTGTAAAAATAATTACTATGTGCAAAAATTTAAACAGAGATATTTACTTGAAAACATGCAAAATAAACACCAAAAAAACAACCAAATATAGCTTCTGAAAATAAATAAACTTAATTGAAAAAAGTTACTATTCACGGCATCACTTTTGGCCCGCGAAAGAAATTGGCCCAAACGGCCCGCTAAAAGCTCACGCGCGCGCGCCCGCGCCTCCTCGCGTTTCGGCCCAACAGTGGCCCAGCCGCTCGCGAGGCCCAGCCGCGCTCTCGCGGTTAAAGTCTGCTTTTGGCCCCTGAAAACTCGTTTGCGCGCGGAAATCGCCCTTAGCGGCCCGGCCCAGCCGCGCTCCCACGGCCCGGCCTCGCGAGCGCTTCGGCCGCGTGGGCTTTAGCCCAAAAACCGACGGCTAGGCCGCCAAACCGGCCCAGCGCAGCGTCCCTCGTGGGCTCCTTTTGGCCCGGATGCCGCCCGACTGCTCTCAGTCGTTCGATCGAGATCGACGGCTCTCCATCAACCTCGCCCGTATAAACGCCCGATCGGCCGGGCGAACCCTAACCCTGGCGTCACTTTCCTTTCTTTCTCCCCCGCCTTCTCCGCTCCCCGGCACGACGGCGCGCGAGGCGGCCATGGCCGGCGGCGCGCGGTTCTTCGCCGGCGACGGCGGGGACGAGCGCGCCGCCGGCCATGGCCGCGGCGCACCCCCTCGACTTCCCCTTCCCTTCTCCTTCTCCACTCCCCCAGACCTGAGCCGTAGCCACGAGATCCAGAGAGAGAGGCGGGCCATGGCCGGCATCTTGCCGGCGCACGGCGAGGCGAGCACCGCTGGCCCAAGGCCGCGGCGCATCCCCTCCCTCTTTCGCGATGCTGTGGCGGAGCCTCTCGCCGGCGCGCGCGTTCCCCGCAAGGGCGAGCGCGCCGCCGTCGAGCGGTTCCACTCCGGTGTCCTTCCCGCGTCTCTGCGGTGATGGCCGGCGGCGAAGTAGGCCCCATAGGTAGGGTCCTCCTCCCCCGGCCCTTTGCTTTTCTTTAGATCTAGGGTTAGGGTTTGCTTCGGGATTTTGGATCTGAGATCCACTTTTTCGATTTTCATCGATTTTTCTTCTTTTTACTTCGGATTTAATCGATTTTCATCAATTTCTTCCATTTTCTTTCGATTTCTACACTCTCTTCTCCTGTCTTAACTAACAGCGAGTAAAACTTGAATAAAACGAGTGTAAAACGACCCTGAGTACTAATCTACTACTAGATTAGGCTAACTGATACCATTGATAGACCTTAGGATCGACTAGCAATAGATTAAACTCACGGGTATAACTTGAAGTAAAAGATTTAACCACTTGTACATGCATGAACTAGAACAACTACACCTAGAAGGAGAGAGTAGGAGCACAGACCATTAGAGGTGGCGTCGGGGTTGACAGCGGCCATGGCGGCGGTGGCGGTCGCAGGGGCGGCCGCGGGTTGAGGAGGCGCTGGCGGCGCGGTGGCTCTCCGGTTGAGGTCGGGGCGATGGCACCTCGTCCTCCGGATCCACCCAGAGGTCGCGGGCGGCGCTGGTGCGGCTTCCCGTTGCTCCAGTGCCCCTCGATCGGTAGGGTTGTGGGGTGGTGGCTGGCGGCGCGGTGAACCTCGTGTCGCGTGCCCTAGCCCCCACCCCTTTCTTTATAGCACTGTACAACGGGGGCCCACCAACCAATGCTAGGTTAGGCTCCCCCGATCAGGGTGCGTGGACCGAGCCCATCACGACCTTTGGGCCGTGGTGGTGGAGATCGACCTAACATGTTGGTCAAGTGATAGAAGTACGATAAGTGTAGATCCTTAGTTTTTGAGGTTTTTTTTTCAAGGTCACGGCTTTCTACTATTTTTTCTGTTACAGGAAACACATAAAGTTTGGTTCCAGCCCCTCACAGCTCGGCCAAGAGTGAGAGATGTTTTTTTGTAGGAGCAATTTTTTTCTCTTTATTAATACAAAGATACGCAGCTCTCCTGCTTATTCGCTCTCCTGCTTATTCGAGAAAAAAAAACAATTAGTACCCATCAGCAACTAGATATAGCTCGTGTTAAAGGTCAAGCGCGCGCCACGTAAAATGGCGTGTGTTCTTGAAAAATGAAACGTAGTTCCATCATATTGGCATCATCACGATGTACAGCCATTGAAACAAGAGAGGCATAGACTTCGAAATGAAAAGGGAAACCTTGACTTTACACGAATGAGTGGAGACGTGACGTCCGGTCCCCTGCCAATGTATAGTAGACATCGAAATGAAAAGGAACCCTTGAGTTGAGCAGGACTGCACAGAAGCTTGTTCGTACGTGTCTTGCTGTTTTCTTTCGCACCACATGATGTTTTTCGTCGCTCACCAGCCGGGCCGCCATGATGGCTGGACCTGGATGGGGCTTTTTTTTTTTGAACATTGGATGGGGCTCTTCAACTTATATGCAAAATGCCTACAAATACCAGCAGGCCCCTCTTCACAGTTCTTCACACAGACGGAAGCACGCCAAGACAGCAAGATCCATCAGAATTCTGAACTTGACAAGCAATGGAGAATAATCAAGAAGCCAACGCCGTGCCTTCGTCTTTTACTCGCGGCGAGCTGCTGCAAGCCAGCATTGATCTGACGCACCACGCCCTGAGCTACGTCAAGTCCATGGCACTCCGGTGCGCCGTCCAGCTCGGCGTCGCCGACGCGATCCGCCGCGCCGGCGGCGAGGCCTCCGTCGACGGCCTGGCCGCCGCGCTCTCCCTGGCCCCGACCAAGCTCCCCCACCTCCGCCGCGTGATGCGAGTGCTCGCCGCGTCAGGCGTCTTCGCCGAGGCCGCCGGCGACGGCGAAGGGTACCGCCTCACGCCCGTCTCCACGCTGCTCCTCACCGACGCCGGCGGCGACGGCTGCCGGAGCCTGCAGCAGCTGGCGCGGTTCGAGCTGTCCCCGTTCTGCGTGTCGCCGGTCACGAACCTGGCCGAGTGGTTCACCAAGGACGACGACGCCGAGAGCGAAACGTCGTTCGCGATGACCTTCGGCATGGACCTCTGGGGTTTCTGTGGCCGCAACCAGGGACTCAGCGAGTTCTTCAACGGTGCCATGGCGTGCGACAGCCGGCTCGTCATGGACGCGCGCGGTGGTCCACGAGATGGGGGGTATTTTTGATGGAGTCACGTCCATGGTGGACGTTGCGGGCGGCACCGGCGGAGCAGCGAAGGCGGTGGCAGCGGCGTTCCCGCATATCAAGTGCACGGTGCTCGACCTCCCTCACGTCGTAGAGGGCATTCCGGCTGATGATGATGGCCGGGTTGAGTTTGTTGCTGGTGACATGATGGACTTCATTCCCCAAGCAGATGCTCTCTTGCTTAAAGTGGTACACACTAATATGCCATATTTTTTTTCAAATTATAACTTGTTCCTATAACTTCTAATTAATTATTTGTCAAACAGCTAGAATTCTACTAGCAACACCCGAATTCTAGCAATTCGGTCCTATAATAACTTCGTTTATAATTATTTGAGGTGGTAAAATTTGCTGTTGGTTGCAGTCTGTACTACATGATTGGAGTGATGAGAACTGCTTAAACATCCTTAAACGATGCAAAGAGGCGATCTGTTGCAGGGAACAGGGAGGAAAACTGATCATCATCGACGTGGTGGTTGGTTCCTCCTCTTCACGAGCAACTTGCCATGAAACACAGCTCTTGTTTGATCTGTTTATTTCGACGATGGTACAAGGCAGGGAGCGTGACGAGAAAGAGTGGTCTAAATTGTTCAAGGGAGCTGGATTCAGTCACTATAAGGTCACATCTATGTTGGATATCCGATCTGTGATCGAGGTGTTTCCTTAGAACAGGTGCTGAAAAAATAATTACATGTGCTAAGCAAGTCCCTTTCCATTGTTTGGACATGTAAAAAGACACGGGAATCTCCCCCACATGGACATGTAAAAATTGCAAAAATATGTAACTGAATTTAGTTTCTTTCCATTGTTTGGTTGTGAAAGTACGATCAGTAAGTATATATACATCATGAAAAAAGTACCACGAGCGTTTGATACATTGTTGACTATTTTCTTTTCTTTTTTTAATTTTCCTTTGAGTATAGTATAAACTTTATGAATTTTCCTTTGGTCATTATAAGAAATGGACAAGTACACCCGGGGAGCAAGCTTGGCCACGTACATGAAGCCGACCACCTTACTACACCTTTAATGTTTATTAATCCCACCAAGGTACAGTAGCAAACCTCGCAAAACTTGTACCAGTCGTCCTCACTGATTGTCATCGAACCGAGCAGGTACTTCCATGCGTGAACGCCTTGCTTGTTAATTAATTATAGAAAATAACATCATTAAAAAATATTATTAGAAAAGTTCAGAAACACATTTGCATTGTTTCTTGCAGCAATCGGTTTATATATTTGTTATTTGGTATAAAGTGTGACTTGTCGCTCTTGCTCACTCCTCACTGAACAACCAAGGATAGCATCAGCCCGTACCTTGAGGCCACTGAATTGCAGTGGTCTAGGTCATATCCTCAGATTGGTGCCATTCCAACCGGAGATGTGTGAAGCGTCTCTTAATTCTCTTGGATGATTGGATCCCTTGGCCTTGTCTCACTGGCAGAGGGAGATGATAACTCTGGCCATCTCCAATAGCGAATGAATGCAAGAAAAATGAAGTGCTTTTGACATTACACAATTTATGATGAGACGCGATAATTTTCTCAGAGAGAATGTGCTCTACTTTTGGCACAATATGAGGCATACTGCGTACACCAATAGAAAGGCATACAAATAATCCACATTAGAAGTGCCTTCCGAAGTGGAGATAGAAAGATTGCCGTAGTCCAAATAATCCACAGTAGAACCATCAAAATCAATGACAGTTACAGCTTACAGGACAAAGGCCCGATAGAACCATCAAAATCAATGACAGTTACAGCCTTACAGGACAAGGGCAGTTACGGCCTTACAGGACAAGGGCAGTTACGGCCTTACAGGACAAGGGCACTCACATTTCAAGGTGGCATCATAGCTGCAGTACAGTTCATCGCTACAGCCACAACTCTGCGATAGGTATAATTTTCAAGGCTGGGTATTAGATTAGCGTCAAGTAAGCACTCTAGCTTTAGTCGCCACCAACTTGACGTTTCCATGAGTCCTCCACGATGAGCTCATCAACACCCCAGTCCTCGTAGCTGTGCCAAAACGATGTAAATAACAATCAGACCATATTGAATATAGATCATTCATAACTTTTTACTTCTCTAAATATAAAATAATTCACCTTCCATCTGGTAAATATCGCCTGATTGTGAATGGGATCTTGCGTGCTCTCAGTTCTTTCATGGCGATCTATAAAGTTGCAACACATATCAAAATATGGCTAGACTCAATGAAGCAATTCCATAGGGTGAAAGAAAAAAGAATGAAACCCCCATATTGTGAATGATCACAACTTTTACTATCATATAGAACCAGAAAAAATCTGCTTCCATAAAATACTGCACACACAGTTTTGCCCTAAAGGATTCATTAAACCTTTCACAAGTCTACCTAAAATGGCATCAAAGGAAGATTCTAGCCTTTCATGCTTTTCAGGGGAAGACAATAGAGAGGCAACAAACTGTTTTCAAAAGCCATAAATTAACCGAAAATAAAAAGTAACCTCATATATGGTTATGGCCATTAATGGGGTGTTTGGTTTTAGGAATGGAATGATAACTCCCTGAATTTTTGTTTGGTTTGAGGAATGGATTGTTGCTATCCATGACTACCCTATCCATCACAAGCACGTGGTTAGCTTAATAATAAGGAATGAGTTTTTCCCACCAAAATTCATGGGATGACTCCGTAATGGACAATTTCATTCTAGATGGGATGCTTCTTCAAGACAAACAACCTATAAATGTACATCCAAAATTGTCATATTTTACTGAGCAAGGTTTGCAGCTATAATATCCAAGCTATCCAAGCCAAGAATGTGAATTGTACCTCTAAACACAAGCACCGAGATGTCGTATAAGAAATTAGAAATACTATAACTATTCAGACCCTTGCAGAGTTATCCAGCAGAAAGCACTTTGTGCAGATATCAGAAGCAACATCATCTCAGTAGAGACAACAGAATGTGAAAAGACTTTATCCTTTCTAGCCACATGCTTAAAGAAAATGCTGCCAAAAATAAGAAACAGTATATCTGCCAGCCTTTTTTCTGAAGCATATTAGCATGTAAAGAATAATCACGGTCTTTTCCAGTAAATGTCTATAGTGAAACAATGCTGGTTTAATTAGGTTGCAAACTAGCAGTTGTAATAATGAGATCCGGAAGAAGAAATTTAACACTACAAAATCGTAGTGGTAAGATGAAAATCAGCACCTGTACAATATCATAGCAGTTAAAGCTCCCATTCAACCAACATACATATGTCTATTACTGAGTTCTAATTAGTTTCATCATGAAACACCTTCATATGTTGGTAGTTGGACCAAAGTTAAATTCAGAAAAAAGGACACATTATGGACACAGATAGAGCATTTTCTTTACACACACGAGTTTCAAAAGATCCAAGCATCCAATCCTCAATTCAAAAGCTAAAATGTAAATTATGAAAAAGAAAATACTCAAAAGGATGTGATCCTTCAACCAAAGAAAAGTTATTTGTGTTATATGGAAATTAACAACCAAAACAACGACAGAAGAACATTATTATAGTCGGCCCGTCGCAATTGCAAGGCAGCACAACTTTACCTCGAGAGGATCAGTTTCTCCTTCAAGCTCGACCATAACTGGAGCATTCATGCTGTAAAGTAATTTACGATGTCAACTTAAATCTACTGGAAGAACTGATAAGATGGTATTATACACAGAAATAGAAACATACCTAATCTGTAAAGCACGTGTACCAAGAATGCGTGCACGCTCGTACTTTGTCATATATTTTGATGTTTTCCTCTCGCGTGCCTTCTTTTCCTGTTCCTTGTCTTCAACTTCTGCCCCTACCACATCTTCAGGAGCATCCTCATTGTTATTCTCAAGCTCCTCAGCCCCCTCCTGTTTGATAAACAAGTCAATCAAAATTCTACCCTCAACAAATAGATAAACGTGAGCACTGAACAGAAACGGCCATGCACCTCAATCTCTGGTTCTGGGGGCTCATCGTCATACCTGAAACAAACAGGATTCATATTATAGAAGATCTAAGTTGCAAAGTAAAATTGATGGTTTGGGAATAACAAGAAATCACATCAGCCAGCAACTTGAAAAAGAATAGTTGGGCGTTGTTCTGCAATATGATCCATATATCCTTTGATCATGTAATCAGTAATCACCAACACCAGTGCATTCAGCATGTACAAAAATTCCACTTATTTTCTATACCTAGTTGAGCCTACCCCAACTTGCTTGGGACGAAAGGCTATGTTGTTGTTGTTGTTGTTGTTTCTATACCTAGTTGATCATGATTGCATACTAATTATATAGTGCATAAGATTCATAACAAACAGTGTACCTAGCTCAGATGGACTTTTTTTCTCTAAAATATCAAGTCTTAACCATGACACAAGCTAACTTCAGAGAGGATTCTGGAGCAAGACCAACCATCACCAAGGGGCACACATGCTTCAGACAACTGGTGGGCAACTTAAACTTTGTAAATTAGATAGGGACCAAGCAAAGAGATTCTCTCTAAGCTGAGACCAACATTTGTAATGTTAAACAGTAATTCAAGATAGGCAACATATCAAGTGCAAACCGGCCTCTCCGTGCAAACCGTGCAAACCATGTATCCTTAATCATCCTTTTGCAAATCCCCCCTCCCACCTTCCCTGTTATTTTGCAAATTCCACCTCCCACCTTCCCTGTTATTTTGCAAATTCCACCTCCCACCTTCCCTGTTATTTTGCAAATCCCCCTCCCACCTTCCCTTGCGTGCCCCCTTGGATCTACATCGTGTGGCCCAGATTGAAGTTTGCACGGTTTGCTCGAAGAGGTTGGTTTGCACCTGATATGCTCCCTTCAAGATATTCCATAAAGCAAGGTCGGCCTTGTTATGATTTGGTTGAGCAATTAACCATGAAGGACGCAACAAAGAACAAACAAGTGTAAGAACATAAACGGCTCCTTATTTTCTTTGCAGCCCAAGGTGTAGTACACCCAATGCCCCCAAACAAATTAGGTTATGTTTCCTCAGCAACACGAGTTAAACACCCCAGATCAATTCTATAGTCAACAATTAAGTAAAGAGTCAGATTAAACACATTATTTCCCCCAATCGGTGTCATGACATGTAACTCTAAGGAACACAACTCAAGACATTCATCCATATACCAGGAAATTCCACACAATTCATGCGCATGAACACCCAAACTTCACAAATTCCACACAAAAGAAGCCTACAGGCTGCCATCTATTTTATCACATACAGACCAACAACCAGTTTCAAAAATCATCTAATTCTGTTTTTGCCGGTTTGCCGTGCAAGGTTTTACTGTGCATAGGATCATGAAATTCCCCCACCATATTTCAATAGAATGAACCAAACGACCGAGGAACGTGTTTATTGGTTTATTACCCCCCGGATTGGACAATAATTCCTTAATCCTAATCCATTAAGAACGCCGCAAACCTAGCTTCCTCTGCACACGCGACACGCGTACAAGGTACGGCGGGAAAAGGGAAGGGGTTAGGCGGGTCAGAGGCGCACCCCATGTCCACGTCGTTGTAGTCGTCGTCCGCCATGGCCGCCGCCGCTCGCCGGGGTCGCCTGGGCTAGGGTGCGAGAGAGAGGAGGCGGCGCGGAGGGGATTGACTGGTTTGGTTTTTCTTGACTGGTTTGGTTGGGAAGGGAGGTGAGGCCCGCTTCCCTTACATATGTTGGCTGAGCAACTCCAAGAGACACCCCATCCCCCTTGCTATGGATGGAAACGGATCGGATTCGCATGGAATCGGATTCGGATATCATGTTTTACCACATTTTAACTCGAATACGAATATGGATTCGAATGCTCTCGAATACGAATACAAAACGGATGTCTCGAATTCGAATACGCATCGGATATTTACATCAGTTGGAGAACAATATTTACTTATTTTCTTTATTAATAGTTTATATTATAAAATTATTATATAAAAGTAAAGACTAAAGTATGATTACATAACAAGTCTAGACAAAGATCACTCATTTATAATATCACATTCATTCATATTTATTTTAATAATTAATCATATAATAAATAATAAAACTATTAATAAATACATATTTTATTTATGGATGCAATATTTTTATTAAAATCAATATCATAATCATTAGTAATGGAGATAACTTTTTTAATTATACACTACCATTATTAATATTTAAATCGACATCATTTGTCATTAGTTATAGAAATAACTAACAGTTTCATATGGTCGAATACGGATACTGCCGGATATTGCCGAATACGAATATGGAATCGGATAGAGAAATTCAACGAAAACGAATTCGGATGTATCCATTTTATTACCACATTTGAATTCGAATACGAATACGAATACGGATATCCATATTTACGTTTTAGCGGATACGGATATCGGATAATTCGGATTCCATTTCCTTATTTCCATCCTTACCACTTGCCAGGCCAAAATTTGGCAACTCAATCTCAAAATCTAGCTCCAACAGCCTCCCTATCCAACTTGCTATCCCATCCGACTCCCCAAATCAACCCTCTCGCTTGCCAGACTTGGCAAGCCAAGCCCGCTTGCCAAGCTCACTTGCCAAGCGTGGACCCCACGCGTAGCACGTAGGAGAACACGCAGAGGGAGAGAAGGGGAGGCCGAAGAAGAGGCGCCGCCGGCCGGAGCTCCACGCGCCGCCGGGCTGGACCTCCACGCGCCGCCTGGCCAGACCTCCATGCGCCCCGCCGCACCTCCAAGAGCCGTTCGCCGGACCTTCGCACGCCATGGATAGAAGGGGATGCCGCACCTTCGCGCGCCATGGATAGAGGGGATGGTTGGACCTTCGCGCGCCATGGATAGAGGGGATGGCTGGGGAAGGGGAGAAGGGGAGGCCAGGCCCGAGGCCGGCGCCGGGCGCCGCCATGGATGGAGGGGGTGGCTGGGGAAGGGGAGGCTGGGCCCGAGGCCGGCGCTGGCGTGCCGCCATGGATGGAGGGGGAGAAGGGGAGGCCGGCGCTGGCACGCCGCCGTAGACGGAGAGGGAGGGTCAGCCGTGGACGGAGAGGGAGAAGAGGAGGCCGGGGCAGAGAGGAGAGAGTGAGATCGGGAGAGGTGAGAGGATAAGGGAGATAGGCAGGGGATGAAGATGACGTGTGGGACCCACGCGTCAGCGTGTGTGGATAGGGAGGTTGGAGTTTGCTGTTGAATTTTAGAGAGTGAAAAATGGGGAGTCTGTTGGAGTGTGTGACCCAATATGGAGAGAAATCTTTTTGCCAAGTCAAATAGAGAGACAAATGGAGAGAGAAAAATAGGGTGTCTCTTGGAGATGCTCAAGTTTAACGGCTCCGATCAGACCAGGTGCGGCCTCGCACGAATCTTGGAGTGGCTCGGTCGGTTGCAACTTCGCATGGTCGGTTCAACGGTCAACACCGTACACCACCAAGTTCGAGATGCTTGTTTTCTTTTCTTTTTCATTATCAGGAATCAGGATGCACATTTTCTTAGGCAATGTTGTATTTTTTATTTTATCCATCAGTAAAATTTCAGCAGAATTTTATTGTGATTTGGAAATGACATTGAGAAATCAGCTCATCTTTTTTTAATGTCGCGTTGGTAGAGTTGTGAATCTTGCGATGGTGTTTTTGCTTCTCGCCAGCCGGTTGGACCGCTAAATTGAATTTTCAAATATATATATATATATATATATATATATATATATATATATATATATATATATATATATATATATATAACCTCAAAATTTCGGATCAAAATAGGTGCGGACTGCTCCCGGATGCCGCAATTTTCTGGCCATAGGTATTGGATTGTGAGATGTACACTAAACTTTAAAGAAACATGGAATTTGAAACATAACATACATGGTTTCATTTGAAAATTTAAGCTTTATTACTGAACCCCTTATATCCTGTTTGGGAAAATGCTAGAGTTTTATACCCCTGGAAAAATGTTATTTGGGTAAAAGAGGGGGGAAACGGGTAGCTAGTACCTCAAGGTTATATTTGGATTCATCCAGATAATCCATTAGCTGAACTAGCTAATTGGATAATTACTATGTAGCCATTTTTTATAATGAATAAAAATTTCGGCTTTAACTTTCAACGAAGGCTACAGCACATTATTACAAAGTTCACAGCACATCCGTCTGCTCAGGTGCGTGAGAGAGAGGAGAAACAAAGAAGTACACACCAATGACGAAACAGAGTTTAAGTAAAAGCAATCCTATTACTAAATCTCCATTCATGGTGTGCGAAAATTTGCATTACCGATGTCTCAAGCTGCTTGCAGACATTTATTAATAACTTTTTGTCATCCTCACGCTGCTGCATTTGGCTCTAGAACGGAGCCAATAACCTGCATGTAAGTTTTTATAGGAGATTTATCAAATATCATGTCATTCTTGCTAAGCCAGATAGCCCAGCAAAACGCTGATGCACCTACTAAGATTACATTCCTAAGCTTAGCATCTACCCCGGTAAGCCAAGTAGCAAACATGTCTAACACTACGAGGTGGACGCAAGCCTAAGGTAGTATGAACCACTCTTCATAAAAACTGGGCATATCGACAGTCAAGAAAAAGATGTTGTATTGATTCATTAGAATTACAAAAACAACATTTCAAGCTACCATGCCAACTCTTTTTAGCTAAGTTATCTTTTGTAAGGACTACCCCTCGTTGTAAATACCACATGAAAATCTTGATTTTCAGAGGTAGCTTTAACTTCCAGACCGGATTATATTGTACAACATTGCCATTATTTATCAGAATCTTATACATTGATTGTACCGAAAAAACTCCCGATTGTGTGGCACTCCATCTAAAAGAATCGTTTGTATCATTTAACTGGACATGCATAATTCTAGCAACCAAGTTATGCCATAAAGTAAGGTTTTGACCAGAAATAGTCCTTCTAAAGGAAATATTAAGTGGAATCCTACCAAAGACATAAGCCACGGTGGCATTTTTTCGGCGTACAACATTGTACAAGGTCGAATACTGAAACTTTAACGGTTGAGTCCCTAACCATAAATCCTCCCAAAATCTTATATTCGCACCATTCTTTAACCTTCATTAGACCTGACCAAAAATGTGAATATGTAGGTTTTCTCTGTACTTAGTTAAAGTTTGATTTCTCAAGTATTTCTTCCTTAGGATCCGCTGCCATAAGCCATCTTCATTCAACAACTTATAAAGTCATTTACTTAAGAGACACTGATTCTGAATCTCTAAGTTTAAAACACCCAGGCCCCCATGTCTTTGGGTTGACACACTATAGTCCACTTTGTTGGTCTGTATTTCTTAATGTGATCATCTCCTTGCCAAAAAAAACCTAGATCTATAATAGTTCAATTTCTCGAGTACGCCCTTAGGGACCTCTAAGAAAGATAGCATGAACATAGCTAGACTAGTTAGCACTGAGTAAGTCACCTCAAGCACCTGATGGCGTCCCTCCTCCCACGCCCCTATCCCCTCCCGTTGCTCCTCACCGCCGATGATGTTCGCCCATGCCATGACCTCGACTGGTGATCCCCTTCGTCTGGATCGTCATGGGAGGTCTCTCGGATCTAGACTTCTCCCATGGTCAGGAGATTCAACGCATCGTTCGCGATCGTTTCAACACCTCGGTAAGTTTTGCCCCGGCCTTCTCCTCGTCTGAATTCTTCCTGGTTGCTTCGTTTGGAAGATCTGCTATTCGTCTCAACAATGATTCTGTTGGTCTCATTCTTCAATCTTGCTTGGGGGGATTGATGTCGACTTTCGTGTTACCCATCTTTCGGGCTCGATGTTTCGATTCTCCGTGTTCTCTAAACACGTTGGTTTTCTGGTTCACAAGCTTTCTTCGTACAAATGTCGGGCTTTTGACATCTATTTCACCCTCTGGGAAATGGTGGTCCAAATTGGCGCCGTGAATACGCCCTTTGGTGTGAAGAACAAGCTCGTGAATGGAGCATAGTCTCTTCCAAAAAGAAATCAAATGCTGATGCTGCTCGTTTGCCCCCTAGCCGTCCTTCGGTTTTAAGCGCTTAATCTATCCGAATAATCACTATGCTAACTATAGCCCCCCTCGCAAATCAGTTTTCACCATAATCCAGCCTCCGGTAGATGATCAAGGCCGTGTTCTTCGGTCGGATTGTTTGGAAGGTCAGCTGCCTTTGGAAAGTGTTTCAAA
Source organism: Urochloa ruziziensis (assembly GCA_015476505.1). Lineage (NCBI taxonomy): Eukaryota > Viridiplantae > Streptophyta > Magnoliopsida > Poales > Poaceae > Urochloa > Urochloa ruziziensis. The sequence goes on from WEIB01000440.1 coordinate 27,340, forward strand.
TTCGAAAGGAAGATCCGCTTTTCTCTCCAATCCGCGTGCCAATCAGTTTTGTTTCCGTTGCCTCTCCCCTGGTCATTTTTTGGCAACGTGCAGAAACTCGCCACGCTGTCGCCTTTGCTTTGGATATGGACACTTTTCCAAAACATGTCGTGCCATACCCAGGCAACAGATCTTCCACAAGGTTTCCTAGCCGGCCCAGCCCATTAACTGCACCCCTGCCTTTAATACGGGTCGGCTTCCCCAGCACGCGTCTTCCCCTCCAGGCGGTGACGCTCCCTCTTCCAGCAACCTTGCTACTGAAACCAACCCCGCAAAATCCGGCCAATCTGCCCTTGCTTCGCCTGCGGCGGAGGCTTCCGCAATGGCGAACTTCGCTGTTGACCCACGGCCTTTTGTTCCGATTGGCTTTGAGCTGATGCCTCGCATTGCGCCAAGAGAGTTTCGTCGGACGAGGGTTTTCCTCGGGCCGTCAGGAGTCACGACCAACGAGAATCTGGCCATCGCTCTAACGATGCCGCCGGTCGCCAAGGAGGACTTCCATCTTCTGGCCAACTCCCTTCATGAGTTCCTTCAATCTGAGCATCAGGTGCGTGACTTGGAGATACATAGGTGCCCAATCGGGGAAGCATATGTTCGATTTGACTCTCCTCTAGAGCGTCTCAGATTCCTTAGAGGTCCCCCGATGCAGTTTGGCCAGTATCAGCTTAGATTCATTAAGCATGATAAGGGATGCAATGCTAGAGTTGTTTCCCTAATGACTACCATTCTAATGTGGAGATTGAAAAGGCACTAGTTGCCTTTGCTATTCTGAAGCACGTCCATAGACCCTCCACTGTTTCTCGTGTCATTGTTAAGGTTGTGGTTAACAAACTGGAAGATATTACTGATGAGATTGTGGTTTCTCCGGGAGATACACCAAGAGCCCCCTTCCTGGACTGTTCCTGTGTTTCTCCTACATGCTGTGGATCTCACTGCTTATGCTGATGAGGATGCTCTGCCTGATGATGGTCCTCTGCACCCGATGCCTCATCCTGCTCCACATTGGATGAATGGGCAGGGTGATGTATCTCAGGATAACAATGCAGTCAATGAGGAATCTTCGGTGGGGAATTTACCTGATGATGGTGCTCAGGGTGATCCTATGCAGCAATCTGGAGATCCGGTGCCTGAGCCTGTTCTCTGTCCGGATCGTGAGATGGTTCCTGCTCACAATGTGCTATCTGCAACAGCAACCTTTGGCGATGTGGTTGCCCAGGTGCCTCATGCTTCAGTTAACAAGGGCTCTGAGACAGCTGGGGTGGGTGAGGAAGGCAGCCTGAAGAATGCTCAGGAGACTCGTGTTGAGGGTGCCAACAAGGTGATGTTCGGGCCGAAGAAGCCACCAAACCAGTCCTCTGTTCCTCTAAAGGTAGCTTTTCACCGAATCTTTCAATTTTTATCCCCAGCCATTAGTTGTTTTCCTTTCCACAATATCACTAGCATCTCAGTTAATCTTGATACTCCTGTGCCAAAATACTTTGCTGATTCTGCCCTTCTATGGCACTTGGCTAAGGTACTGGTGGAGGACACAGTGCTGGCACATCCTTCTCCAAAGGTGCTGGAAGAAAGCTCTAATGTGGAGATCATTGACAAGATGTTGGCTCTTGTGAAGTCCAGGAAAAGGAGGGCCAGGAAGATGAGAGGCCCCCTTGATGTTGCTCTGCTTCGCAGGAGCATCAGGCTCAAGAAGACACATGGCTTCAGAGATGATGAGAGTGCGGCTAAGGCACAGGGTGCAGAGAATGAAGACTTGGGCTCTAAGAATGATGTCATTGCTCCTGATGATTTGGCAGCTGAGCCTATTCCTCTGGACATGCAGCCACCTGAGACAGCCATGATCCAGTACCAGGGTGGGCACCTGATCCCTGGGGCTGTTGCACCACATTTGCCGTCTTCCCTTGTGAAAGCCATTGGTCAGGAATTTCTCAAGATGCCACCTAGCCTGGTGTCTGATGATGTGATGCTTGCCTCTTCTGATGAAGAGTGATCTATGTAATAGTTTAAGAAGTGGGTTGGGACTTAAACCTTCTAGCTTTTGCGGGGGGGGGGGGGGGGGGGGGGGGGGGCTAGCTCTTATCAATCACTCTCTTTTGGTTTGTTAAAACCTTTGTCAGTGTGTCTTGAACCTAATCATCTATGTTCGATTATGTCGTACTCCATCTACCTGACCTTGTCTTGGATGCTTATCTCTTTATATCTTTGTGTCCTCTGGCTCCATGTTGCCATGGAACCTGTTCTTTGGAGTTGCCTGATGGTTTTCAATGAATAATACGAAAAATTGGAATGTCCTGGTTTGGAATATTAGGGGCATCAATGACCAAGAAAAATGGGATTGCTTTGGCTCAAAAAAAAAAGAAAAATGGGATTGCATACGTGATAAGGTTTCTGAGGGTGCTGCTTCTTTTCTGTGCATGCAAGAAACTGATCATTTTGACAATGCATATATATCCAAGTTTTGCCCTCGTCAGCTTAACAGGTTCAGTTACTCTCCTTTAGCTGGTGCTTCGGGAGGATTGTTAACAGTGTGGAATGGTAATTTGTTTGATGGTGAAGAGGTCTGCGTGAATTCATTCTCCATTACAATAAAGTTCACTTCCCTATTGTCAGGCCAGGTTTTTCATCTTACTAATATATGGTCCTTCCACCCCTGCTGAAAAAGCTGCTTTTGTAAATTGGTTATACAGTTTTGATACTGCTGGTTTTGAGGATTGGATGCTTGTTGGTGATTTCAATTTACCAGAACTCCTGCTGACAGGAATAAGGCTGGGGGATCTGTCAATGACATGCTTCTCTTTAACGTTAGCAGCTTCTCCACATTGCATAAGAAATCGGCTAACATGTTCGACAGTTGATACATCATCTTGACCGGTAAACTTTGTAAACTCAAGGATCCGATACCGATGAGGATAGGACATCATGTCATAATGCGCAGGATAAGGAGGACGATACATGACATTCTAAACCCTTGGTTTCAAGCCGAAATGATTCTGAATCACATCGACTATTTGAGATGACCAATCAATCTGTTTTTGAGGAGATTATTCTGCAGATTGATCATCCGATTGACAAATTGGCGGCCCTCTTGACTGAAAGTTGGTTGGTGTTGTTGGGGCCGGAGGTGCCATTGGAACAGGCGGTGCAGGAGGAGCAGGAGGCACATAAGGAGCAGGAGGTACATAAGTTTGAATCGGCTGAGAGGCCGATATACTTGTCTGACCATACGTCGGCCTAGGCTTACTACCATCTCCTAAATCAACTTCTTCTAATTCATCAGCCGACGTAAATCCATAGCCTAATTTCCCATCATCTTCAGCATTTATTAAGACAACTCTTCAGGGACCGATTGCTTGGATCGGTTGTAAACCAAAATCGGACATCTTGCGGAAGTCGAGGTCAATAGCCTGTCCTGATATGCAAGTCACCTCATAGCTCCAAGGACATACTTCAGCTGTCGCAATATTAAATGGAGCATCGACTTTTACTACTTCTACCGAATCTCCAACCCACTGAATCACACATTGATGCATCGTAGATGGAATACAACAATTAGCATGGATCCAATCCCGTCCTAGGAGCATATTGTAAGAACTCTTGCCGTTGATGATAAAGAAGGTAGTAGGCAAAGTCTTACTCCCGATCGTCAAATCAACACAAAGTGCCCCCCGAGCTGGAGAGGTTTTCCCCTCAAAGTCCCTGAGCATCAAATCAGACTCACCCTTACCGAGTTTTCTCAACACGGCATATGGCATGAGATTAACAGTAGCACCACCATCGACCAACATTCTAGTCATCGGAGTTCCATTAATATATCCCTTTAAAAATAAAGGCTTCAAATGTTGTCGGTCTTCTTCTTCTGGCTTCTCAAAAGTAGTAGTTGCCGGATCGAATGTCAATTGAGCAACTCCTTCTTCAACATTCGATTCTATGACTTCATCTGATGCCATAAATTCCCTTGGCAAACAAAATGCCATAAGCACATCTGCAGCTGGAGCATCGTTTTGACTTTGATCTTGAGCCTTCACACGCCAAACCTGATTCCGGAAGCCTTTGTTATTATTACGACGTTGTTCTTCCAGTTCGATCTGTCTCAATCTCTGAACACGTCTCTTCTGCGATTTGGTCAAACCTTCAGGACACCACTGGGGTTGTGGTTCCTTGAATCGGTGGAATGGTTGTCACTCATGAACCGATTCCCTTTCAGGATCCCTTCGCATGATTTCATCATCAGGGACACAATCATCAGCCATGTCTTCAATTTCTTGGCTCATATATGGCTTCCTTCCCAATCGGTCCCTTATATCAACTCTACGGCCAAGTCTTTCATGGACAGAAATATGCCGATTTGAATCCCATTGTCGATCCTTGTCGTCCGACTGCCGATCTCTGAAAATTGATCGATCCTGGTTTCCTTGATTTCGGTTATCAAACCGATTAGGTTTCTCTTCGACGCACGGCCTCCTATTTGGCCGAGTGTTCCAGCCTTGCCCGTTGCACTCCAGACAATTTTCAGGTGCTGGCAATTTAATTCCTTTCTCCTAGCAATAAATAAAGAAAGGACATCTCCAATGATCAGCATTGCTTTGTCTCATTTCCTCTTTGAATTGAATCTGTTCGTTCTCCCTTCGGAACATACTGATCAATCCTTGAGAAGTAACCCGCCTTTCCTGACTTTCAGAACTCCCAGCTTCCTCCGATCTTCCTTTTCCCTTTAGATCGGTTATAGAAATCTAAACTTTAGGATCAACGACCCCTTTTTCCTTAGCCAACTGCGAAGTAAGAACTTTCTTGGGAACAGCTTCTTCTCTAGATACCTCCACCATATTGATTGGAAAAGGGTGTTGATCAATTTTCATCGGCTTTTTAGGTTTCTTAGGCAATTCAAACTTGATCTTTCCTTGTTCAATAGCCGATTGTAATTGCTGACGAAATACTTAGCAATCATTCGTATTATGAGAAGTAGCATTATGGAACTTACAGTAGACCATCTTTTTTAATTGTTTTTCTGAAGGAATCCTATGATAAGCAGACAACTTAAGCAATCCTTCTCTTAAAAGCGTACCAAAAATCTTATCGGCCTTTGTAATATCAAAGCCGAACTTTTCAGGCTCCTTTTTACCAAAAGGGACTGAAATCGGTTTTTTATTCTTAACCCACTCAGCAAGACCGATTTCTTCTCCTTCATCAGATTCAGAATTGGAACCATAGCTTGCATAGTTGATCCTTTTCTGAAAACTTCTCCTCGGCTCATACGGCCGATTTTCATGCCCAGATATCCTCTGCACAATTTGGCTTATACTTTCGAACTCCTGATTAGCAAACTTTTCTTTCAAATATGGCAACAATCTATCGAAAGCTACCTCAGCCAATTGTTTATCAGTCAACATCAAGCTAAAACATTTATTCCTGACATCTCTGAACCAAGCAATGAATGTGGAAACTGACTCATCGTTCCTTTGCTTCATGTTAGTTAGATCAGAAAGTTTCTTCTCATGAACTCCGGCAAAGAAGTACTGATGAAATTGTCTCTCTAAATCGGACCATGTGACCACAGAATTGGGTGGCAACGTCATGAACCAATTGAAAGCTGAGCCAGATAAAGAACTTGAAAACAATCGGACCCTTAATGCATCAACGTTAGCAGCTTCTCCACATTGCATAAGAAATCGGCTAACATGTTCGACAGTTGATACATCATCTTGACCGGTAAACTTTGTAAACTCAAGGATCCGATGCCGATGAGGATAGGACATCATGTCATAATGCGCAGGATAAGGAGGACGAAACATGACATTCTGAACCCTTGGTTTCAAGCCGAACTGATTCTGAATCATATCGACTATTTGAGATGACCAATCAATCTGTTTTTGAGGAGATTGTTCTGCAGGTTGATCATCCGATTGACAAATTGGCGGCCCTCTTGACTGAAAGTTGGTTGGTGTTGTTGGGGCCGGAGGCGCCATTGGAGCAGGCGGTGCAGGAGGAGCAGGAGGCACATAAGGAGCAGGAGGTACATAAGTTTGAATCGGCTGAGAGGCCGATATACTTGTCTGACCATGTGGTACCATCTGCCCATACTGCTGACTATCAAATGGAGAAAAATTGACTGGTACTCGAATTTGTTGAATGGTTCTGTGATTACCATCCACCAGAGACCAAGTTTCGCCATCACTATGTTTAACACAAGCAGCGCCTTCTCCTGATGTGGCATTTTCTTCTTCTTTTTTCTACCCAAAATAAGGCGGCATGCCCCAACCTGTCTGTGGATTATATGTACCAGTCCCCAAACCCTTAGAAGTCGTTTGGTGTGAAGTATGTACACGTGCCATCTGAGAAACTGATTGTCCTGATGAATCAAAGGGCATAGTATTTGCAGTAGTTAATCCAGTCGGCTGGTTGTCCGATTGGTTCTGAGAAGACATAGCACTGGCAGAAGAAGATTCTGGAGCTGCTGATGGCGTAGTTGTAGCTGGAACTGATGCACTGGTATTGGATGTTGCATGTGGAACCGATGTAAAAGCCCCTTCTACAGTACTAGATGCAAACGGAACAGATCCGAATGCTGGAGTAGCGGGAGATCCATAGAAAGGAGGAATACCATAGTAAGGATATGGACCATGGTATGCCGGACCTCTGAATCCCGCCAGTGTTGGATCTTCACGCAGTTGAGCCAATACGGCATTACATACCGTATTTGTCAGTACAGGTGATTGGTTAATAAAAGCATGATGAATAGAACTATCAACCATCTCCTGAAGCTTCCCTGATGATTCAGCAATAGTGATTGTACACAGAAGAGGAAGTGGAGCTTTCTTAATGGCTTCTCCTCGTTTAATAGAACTAAACGATTTGAGACACTCATTACGGTACTCCTGCTGATGAAGATCAAATTGCTTTCTCTGTTCTTCATTTATATCATCATAAGTCACGTTAATAATATTTTCTTCATGAAGATCAGAGTTATTGTGTTCCTTAGGATCAACTGGTTTCTTCGGAGGCATCGTGAATTTTCTCTTCGTGTCCCACCGGGCGTGCCAAAAGTGTGTTGACGCAAAAATCGGGCGGCGATAGATGCGCTAACACACGAACGAAGGTGTGGCCTTGAAATCCGGAGCGTGCCAGTCAATCTGACCTGTTGATTGACAAGGATAAAATCGGACGTTAAGAAACAACTTGTCGGTGCCGGAACCCGGCGGGGGTCCAAACACCTGCAGAAAAGTGCGCTGTGTCCCGTCTCTCGATGGTCGATGCAAGGGCAACACGATGACACGAGGTTTATCCTGGTTCCGATCTTCCGATCGTACGTCCAGCAGGGTGTGCTTGCGCACTTGTATTGCCTTGCACCGGGGGGTGCTCGTAGTAGGGGGGCTACAAGCTTGGCGGGAGAGGAGGATGAGCCCCCAGGTCCCTTAGAACGAGTGAGGGTTGTGTTTCTTGCAAACTGAGTGGTGAGTGTGTGGATGAGTATGTCTGATGGCTCCCGTCCCCTCCTGTTCTATGGGGCTGCCTCCTCCTTTTATAGTTCAAAGAGGGGCAGTTACAAACAATAAAAGTACAGTACTTGGTACAGTGGCGGCGTACGACGAGGTGTGATCGCAGGCGTGACTCTTGTCTTGGCTCGCGTTGTTGGATTATGCGACTTCCTGGCGTATGGTGCTCTGGCGCATGGCGTGGCGTCCCCTGTTCATGACGCACGCTTCCTGTGCTCCTGATTTTATGGGCTGGCGTCACTTGTCATCATCGAGTACAACGGGCCGTGGACCCGTTCGAGGGTTCCCCATGTCCGTTCGAGGGGTCCCCGTACCGGAGTTGGTAGAACAGTGAAGCGTGACAGTACAGGCCTGTCACACCGCACAGGCTCGTGACGCCACACAGGTCTGTTGCGCTGCACAGTGTCGAGGATGACCGCATGGCGTCAAGAATGACCGCACGGTGTCAGGGGTGACCGCACGGTGTCAGGGTTTGGTGGAGATGACCGGGGATGGGCTAGTGATCCGTCGCTTGACTTCCTCGCCCAAGGCCGTGCAGAGCCATTAAATGATTTTGTCCATGGGGCAGGTGAGCCATCAGCGGGCCCCACGAGCGAGGGGTCTCGAGCGAGGCGGAGATAGGCGTCGAGAGCGGCCTCCGGGCCTCGAGCGAGGGGCCTCGAGCGAGGCGGAGTTCCGATTCGCTCGAGGGGTGTTGGGCGCCCTCGAGCCTGACAGCGGATTAAGACCTCTGTGCCTATCTTTTGCTGGGTTAATTGGTTCCAGTGGTTTAGTTAGTGATTTATCGTCGTCTTAGGGCCTCTCCCAGGAGTGGCACCGACAGTAGCCCCTGAGGCCATGCAGTGATGAGTGTCAGACCTGCATGGGTTAGTATTCTTTCTGGAGGTTTGGTGCTTCGAGATCTTCTCGCAGAACTTTCCGTGGGGGCGCGCTAGCGCACCCGCGGGTGTAGCCCCCGAGGCCTTGGAGGAGTGAATTGCATCGTCCAAGGTCTTGTTCTTGTTGGTTCTGGTGAGCTTCGAGGGGCCACTGCGATCGGATCTTACCTTGTTCTTGCCCTTAAACTCCAGGCTGTCCTGTTTCGGGCTGGCGTGGGTTGTCCCTCATGGACCGGACCCTGATTCGGCGATTTCAAGAGGCTTTTGACCACGAGTTTCGACCCTCGTCGCCCCGTCACGGGAGGAGGGGGACACAGTTCCATGCTACCCATGAGCGGGCCGCGAGTCATGGATGTGTCGGTGAGCTGTTAGCGGGTAGTTCAAGTGGACGTCCGTGCCCTGCTCGTTTAGGGTCGGCTCGTGGTCCGGAGACACGTCTCATACAGTACAAGCTTACAAAGGCACGCCAGGCAAGGCTCGATCCCATTCGTTAGGATCGAGGGCTCGATGCGCTCCCTCGTTGGGATCCTTCAACTGGCCTCCTTTGTTCAGCCTTGAACGCGGATCAGGGCATCCTCGAGGCCTCGAGGCCTTTGTTCGAGGTTGAGCGTGTTCGTGCATGCCCCGTTCGCCCCTGACTCTATTTAATCTGGAGAGCCTGTCGAAACTCTCGACGAGAGCCAGGCTTCGACCCCCTGATCAGTAAGGCTCGAGCGGTATATGCCTTACCTGTGAAGGCGCCGAGCAAGGGAATATTCCGCTGGCGGTTTGGACGGGGCGGGGACCGAGGCGTCCAGTCAGGCAGTCATGGCCAACGTGGCGCGGTCAGGGCGCAGTGGCGCGCCTTTTCAGGCGAGTGCGGCGCTGGCGGGGCGGTTGGATTAGACGTGCTACAAGACTTCGCGACGCCTCGGGCGGCCTCAGTCATAATTGTGTCTTTATGTTGGCCCACCACGCTTGCAGGGTCCACTTGTCGGCGGCAGGGTTAAGCGAGAAGTTAACGCGTGCCCGCAGCCGTGCTTACCCGCGGCCCGGTAAAATTTATCGATAAATACGGGGAGAGGAGGGGTCAGTTTCCCTTACCTTAGCCCAGACCTTTGTTCCCTCCGTCTCTTCGCATTCGCCAGCCCTCGAGAGCCCAGATCCAATCCATCTTCACCTCTCGTCCTTCGCCATGGTGACTCTGAGGGAAGCTGCCCCATGGAGCCCGTCCACCGCCGACAAGAATTACCTGGAGTCGCTCGTTGCGAGAGGCCTGCTCCCCAAGATCTCCTCCGCCAGCCAGCCGGAGTGGATGGCGCCACCATCTTCGCACAGGGTGCCGGCTCCACCCCAGGGCTACATCGTGAGCCTGGCTCGCCTGCACGAGCATGGGTTCGGATCTCCTCCCGGGGATTTCATCCGCGCTCTGTGCGCATACTACGGGGTGGAGCTCCACAACTTCGCCCCGAACGCCATCTCTCAGGCGGCGGTGTTCGTCGCGGTGTGCGAGGGATAGTTGGGGGTTCCGGTGCACTGGGACTTGTGGATTCATCTGTTCCGTGCCGAACTCCACACCGCCGCCACTGGGACTTCTGGGGTGCGGAGACTCGTCCGTGCCGGCAGCGTCATGTTCCAAGTGCGGGAGGGGAGAAAGGATCTCTACACTCCCACCACCATGACGTCCAACAACGCGGACTGGGACAAGGGGTGGTTCTACCTGCGGAACGACGGCAACTTCCTCCCCTCTTATACTGACAAGATCGTGGGGGAGAAGCCGCACGCATGGAGCTGGGGGGTATCCCCCAAAACTCGTCAAGACAAGCTCGCGATCTTCACCGCGGCGCTTCAATCCCTGGCGAAGAAGGGGCTGAACGCCGCCGCCGTCATCGCCAACTTCCACCAACGGCGGGTGGTCCCTCTTATGCAGAGGAATCTGCTCATCTACGAGCTGACGCCGCATGCCCCTTTCGAGGGCTCGAGGATGGCGCAGGAGCCGCTCTCACCCGGGGAGGCGGCCCAGCGGGGCGCGGCGCGCCGTGGACAACACCAAGATGGCGGTTGAGGACGATGTCCTCTGGGCCATCAAGATGCGCCCGACGAGGGCTAC
>WEIB01000441.1:0-40706 GCA_015476505.1 Urochloa ruziziensis
TGGTGTGGATTGACGTTTCCCTTGGCTCAAGTATTGCAGGTGTAGAATGCGGCTTGATTGCATTGGTGCAGGTGAAGAACAGGCGCGAAAGGTCTTAGCCATGGCGGCCTCCGAGGAGCGGAGAGACAAGTAGGCTTGGTTCGAGGGACCCGGTGGCCGGTGGATCAAGTGCGGTTCACATGCTGGCAAGAACGAGCAAGGGGACGTGGTTCCGGTGCGAGGTAGCGGCTCACAACCGAAGCTCGTACGCGGACGAGAAGCCGGTGCAAGGTGGCGGCTAACGACCGAAGCTTGCGCGCGGGGTTTGGTGATTTGGCCACAAAATCATCGGTGGACGGTTTCCCTTGGTTTGGGCCTCAAAACCAAGGACCGAGGACTCGACGTAGCGACGGCCCGGCCTGCCAGCCAGGGGCGGTCCAACCGCCCCCCAGGGGCGGTGTGACCGGTCCCACCTGGGCAGGTCGCCCGTGAGCGTCGAGGAGCTTCGATCCGGAGGACACGCGGCGTGATCGCAAGGCTTGCGTCGGAGGGAAGCTAGCTTGCGGTGGAAGGTGTCCCAGCCGGAAAAATCTTCACGGAAAATGTCATATTCGCCCCTGAGGGGTATGTATCGCTTAGGGGTAGTTTAGTCTTTCGAGCACCACCATTTGGACTATATAATAGACCCCCTAGGGGTGGTGGCTGTTATCTCTTTAGTTATTTTCATTTGGCTTGTTTAGTTTTTCCCTTCTCTTCATCCTCTCCACCTAGAACTATTTTGAATCATTCATAGTTTGTATAGGTGAATTCATGGTTGGTTGATTGAGCTTAATCTCTACATCTTTGTGCCATGATTTGATTTCCCGAGCTCCTTTTCTTTTTCCCATTTTCGGAGGTATTTTCGGAGCCATTTTTGGGGGATTTTCGTTCTTCACTTTCTAGCCCGTTTTCTCTCGGATTTCTTTGGGGGAATCACGTATGAGTGCCTTGTGCCTCTTTTCTTGGTGATCCCTTGCCCCCAAACGCCGGGAATCGGGTTAGATTTGAAGTTTTTGGGATGAACTCGTGGAGGGTGTGTTCTTCGCTAGATTTGAAATTCCTGGAGTTCTAGGGAGTTAGAGGCCGAGATTTTTGGGGCATAGCCTCTCCTTGAGGTGTATATCATCTACCCAAAGTTTCGTCTCAAAACTCCAAGCCGTTTGGGAGATCCGTTCTCGAGTTGACCTTTTTCCCGTGCTGTCTGGCAAGACCGGTGCGACCGCCCTCGGATACCGGTGTGACCGCCCCTGGCAGGCAAGGGCGGTGCAACCGCCCCTGGATAGAGGTGCAACCGCCCCTGGCTGAGAGTTGCTGATTCGTGTGGTTTTCGATCGATTCGTTGGATTGTTCGATTCGTGTTCCGCTGCGTTGATCTTGTTCCTAGGGTCAGTAGCCTCACAGTAGCTACGTGATCTTGGCAAGATCGGTTGGTAGGCTTTGGAGTTGAGTTGGGAGTAGCCGAATTCGTGAGAGAAATTTTTATCGGCTCCCATTCACTCCCCCCCCCTCTCTGGTCGCCTAATCGGTCCTTCAATTGGTATCAGAGCCGGTTACGGGTCTTTGCGACTCTAACCAGTCTAAGATCCAAAGATGGCGTACCAAGATCGGGGTTCCGGGCCTCCGCACTTCGATGGGAAGAACTACCCGAACTGGGTTGCGCGTATGGGCGCTTTCTTGCGAGGCAAAGGAAAGTTGCTGTGGGATGTGACCAAAGATGAGAACTATGTCAATCCCACCAACTTAGATGCCCAGGATGCAAAGGATAGGTTTGAGGCAAATGCTAGAGCTGTTGACTACTTGTTCCGTGCTTTGTCTGCCGAGGAGTTTGAGCGTGTTTTGGGCGAGGACCTAGCTAGCCAGATCTGGCAGAAGCTCAAGGTAGCCCACGGTGGTGATAGCCATGTCAAGGCTAGGCTTTTCTCGATGTATCGGAGAGAGTATGAGAATTTCGCTCATTTGCCTGGAGAGTCAGTTGATGCTTTGTTTCAGCGTTTCACTTCTATTGTCAACAACATGAAAGCCAACATTACCGTGCTCCCATACTCGGATCATGACCGAGCTATCAAGCTCCTGCAAGCACTTGATAGATCCGTGTGGGGTGCCAAGGTTGAGGCGATCATGGAGTCGGCAAACTATGAGACTCTTTCTGTTGATGAGCTTTTCTCGAAGTTGAAGTCTTCTGAGGTGGACAGACAGTTGCTTGCCAAGGCTAAGAGTCCGACTGATCCTCATAGTCTGGCTCTAGTCGGTGGCTCTGGATATGGACATGCTAACTCTCCTAGACACTTTGCTTTGTCTTCTCTTGTGTCTCTTCCAGATGAAGAATATGAGGTGCTGAGCGAGGAGGATCTCGCGTTGCTCACGAGGAGGTTCGAGCGGATGTACCAGAACCGGAAGGGTTCGAGGCGTGCGGGGAGTACGTGCTACAGATGCGGGAAGATGGGCCACTTCATCGCCGAGTGCCCCGAGGAGATCAAGAACGACTACAACCGCAAGCACCGCCCGCGAGACGACCACAAGCACCGTCCCAAGGACGAGTACCGCTCCAAGCAGAAGAACAAGGACGAGAGAAGATCCAAGAACAAGCACGGTGGACACAAGAAGCACAGATCTCGAGCGATGGTGGCTGATGCGAGCGACATCGACACAAGCTCCACCAACACGTCGTCAAGCTCAAGCAGTGAAGATGAGGACCGCGGCCACCGCAAGGAGAAGAAGAGCTTGAACCGCAACTTCAACGGCATCTCCTTCAGCCGCCGTCGACTACTGCACCATGGCGCACGACTCCGTGAAGAGCAAGGACGACTCCGACTCCGACTCCGAGGATGAGGTATTGACCGATCCCACCTCTTTGCGTCAGGAAATTGCTAGATTAGAGCAGTTGGTCGATAACCGTGATGATGTGCTTAGAAAGACCAACAAGGAAAAGAGGGAGTTTAGGTCTTTGCTAGGAGAGTCCAAGGATAGAGTGGCTGAGCTTGAGACCTTGCTTTCTGAGACTGGAAAGAAGGCTATGGAGTTTGAGTCTTTGCTTTGCGAGTCTAGGGAGAGAGCAGCTAAGCTTGAGTCTGAGATTGCCATGTTGAAAGATGCTCCTCTTGTGTCTGATGAAGTTGAATGCTCGTTCTGTGATGTGCATATTGCTGATTTGGTTGTGCTTAAGGAGAAACACATGACTTGCTTGGATGAACTAGAGGGTGCTAGGGTTGAGCTTGCTGAGTTGAAGTCTAGGTCATCTTTGCTAGGTGCTTGTACTTCTTGTCCTGCTTTGCATGCTCAGTTGCTTGAATCACGCACCATGATTAGTTCACTTGAAGCACAACTTAAATCTCCTATTGCAAATTCCTGTTCTGCTTGTGATGTTGTTGCATTGAAGAATGTTGAGCTAGAACAGTGTGTGAATCGGTTGCAAGATGAGAATGATGAGCTGAGACAGTGTTTGGGTTGGTTGTCTGGTCGTGAGCCTCAGCTCAAGATGTTGATTGCTAGCTTTAAGAGAGCTGATGGTTGTGGTCTTGGTTCTGAGAAGGTTGGTGAGAGTAGTGGTGAGAGAGAGAGAGATCCCGAGAGCTCCTCCGCAAACATTTCCACAAACCCACCAAAAACCATTCTCAAGAACACTTTCACACCCAAACCAAACCACCTGCTGAACAAGCTTGACACCACTCCAGATCCTCCCAAGTTTCCACCTAAGTCAGAGAACTTTCAGAGGAGAGTGACCTTTGTGAGGAGTGGGGTTTACCAGCCGAGAGAGAGAGGCACAGCCGAGAGAAACCCCAAAGCCAAAGCCAGTCCGCTTCCATTGTGAGCATTGTGGAAGGGATGGACACCTTGAGGAGTTTTGTTGGAGGAAGAAGAGGGAGGTGAGAAGAGAGAAGGAGGTGGGGAACAGGGACAGGTACTACTCTTCTCGTAGTGTGCCTGTGTCTCGTTCACCCTGGCCGAGAGGCGACGCCTTTGTGCGCACAGTTCCTGTGGTTGCTAGTCGTGGTGTTTCAGCTGTTCGTGAGTTTGCTAGGCGGCCTCCGTTTCGTGGTCAGTTTGGTTCAGGGAGGTTCGACCGTAGCTTTGAGGCTAGGAGAGAGTCTAGGCCACGTTTTCCCCCGCGTGGTGCTAGAGGTCCGATGGTGAGAGACGAGAGGGTTTCACGCGGTAGAGTTGATTTTGCTAACCCTTCTTTTGAGCAGATGGCCCGACACTGGTTTGACTCGTTTTGTGCTAACCCCAGTGTCGAGTCATTCGCTCATTCTCGTTCTCGCTTTTGATTGTGCAGGTGGGAGGCTTGGAGAACTTTTGGTTGATGGATTCTGGCTGCTCGAGACATATGACAGGTAATGGGAAGTGGTTCTCCAGTCTCACCCCGGTGGTGTCCAGGCAGTACATCACTTTCGGGGATAAGGGTAGAGGTAGAGTGTTGTCTGAGGGTGCTATTCAGGTGAGTGACAATTTCATGCTGAAGCGGGTTGCTCTTGTCAAGAATCTTGGTTTCAATTTGCTCTCAGTTTCTCAGCTTCTTGATGAGGGTTATGAGGTTCGTTTTAAGCGTGGCGATTCGAAAATTCTTGATTCTCGAGGTGACCTTGTGTGTATGATCATTCCTGAGGGACAGATTTTTCGTGCTGATTTTTCTCGATCTTTTGGTCCTTCACGGTGTTTGATCGCTGGTACTTCTTCTGAGCTTTGGAAGTGGCATAGGAGATTGGGTCATGTGAGCTTTGATCTACTCACACGCTTGAGTGCTCTTGACCTTATCCGAGGATTGCCCAAGCTCAAGTTCGAGAAAGATTTGGTTTGTGCACCTTGTAGGCATGGTAAAATGGTTGCTGCTTCTCACCCACCTTTGACAGATGTTATGACTGAGCGTTCAGGGGAGCTTTTGCACATGGACTTGGTTGGCCCCGCTCGCGTTCGTTCAGTTGGTGGGAAGTGGTATGTTCTTGTGGTTGTTGATGACTTTTCTCGGTATGCTTGGGTGTTCTTTCTGGCGTCGAAGGATGAGACTTTTGATTTTGTTCGAGATCTGATTTTGAGGTTGAAAAACGAGAGTAATGGTGGTGCCATGAGAGCTATACGTAGCGACAATGGTACGGAATTTAAGAACACTCGTTTTGATACCTTCTGTCGTGATCTTGGTCTCGAACACCAATACTCTTCGCCATATGTTGCTTGTCAGAATGGTGTTGTTGAGAGAAAGAATAGAACACTTTGTGAGATGGCTAGGACGATGCTAGATGAGCATAGGACTCCTAGGAAGTATTGGGCAGAAGCGGTGAACACAGCTTGCTATGTTTCGAATCGGATTTTCCTTCGTGCTTTCAAGAAGAAAACTTGCTATGAGCTTTTCCATGGTCGTTCCCCCGTGTGAGTCACTTTCGGGTTTTTGGTTGCAAGTGTTTCATCTTGAAGAAAGGAAATTTGGACAAGTTTGAGTCTCGTTCGATGGATGGAATTTTTCTTGGTTATGCTAATCACTCTCGAGCATATCGTGTGCTCAACCTTGAGACTAACCAAATCATGGAGACTTGCGAAGTCACCTTCGACGAGACCATTCCGTGTAGCTCTTCTGCTTTTGAGTGTGCAGGTGATGATGATTTGGGACAGCCCATCTTTGAGGAAGAACAGCCTGATGATGAAGATGATGAAGAGTTTCATGCACCGTGTGGAGATCGTGTACCTTCTACTTCCACTACTACCACGACGTTCGACGACGGCCCCTCTGCTACACCTTCGTCGAGTCGCGCTCCAGATCGAGTTCAAGTGGAAGCTGATGTTGAGGGGGAGGCAATCTCGAGGCGAGAAGCTCCCCGGCTGGTACAGAGGGATCATCCACCTTCGAAGATCATCGGGAACATGGATGAACGCACTACACGGTCGAGGTCACAGAACATCTCTCATTATGCTCATTCTGCTTTTGTCGCGTCTTTTGAGCCCAAAAATGTTGGACACGCTTTATCTGATTCCGATTGGGTCAATGCCATGCATGAAGAGCTTGAAAACTTTGAGAGAAATCAGGTGTGGAAGTTAGTAGAACCACCTCCAAATTGCCATCCTATAGGAACCAAGTGGGTGTTCAAGAACAAGAGGGATGAGAGTGGTGAGATTGTGAGAAACAAAGCGAGGTTGGTTGCTCAGGGTTTTTCGCAGCAGGAGGGGATAGATTATGAGGAGACATTTGCTCCTGTTGCCCGTTTGGAGGCAATTCGGATCCTTCTAGCATTTGCAGTTGCTAAAGGGTTCAGATTGTACCAAATGGATGTGAAGAGTGCCTTCTTGAATGGGGTGATCGAGGAAGAAGTGTATGTGAGGCAGCCCCCGGGTTTTGAGAGTGAGAGATACCCACACCGAGTGTTCAAACTCCACCGAGCTTTATATGGCCTAAAGCAAGCACCCAGAGCGTGGTATGGTAGATTGAAAGGGTTCTTGCTTAGCAAGGGGTTTGTGATGGGAAAGGTTGACAAGACGCTCTTCTTGCTGAGAAATGGCAATGATCTTTTAATCGTTCAGATTTACGTGGATGATATCATTTTTGGTGGCTCTTCTCATGATCTTGTTGCCAAGTTTGCAGATGATATGAGCAGGGAATTTGAGATGTCGATGATGGGAGAGTTGCAGTTCTTTCTCGGGCTACAGATCAAGCAAACCAAGGATGGGACGTTCGTGCACCAAAGCAAGTACACCAAGGACATTCTCAAGAAATTCGACATGAGCGACTCCAAGCCGATGACTACGCCGATGAGTACGACTACAGCTTTGGATGCGGATGAGGACGGAGAACCAGTGGACCAGAAGGAGTACCGGAGCATGATCGGCTCCCTCCTCTACTTGACGGCGACGAGGCCGGACATACAGTTACAGCGTGTGTCTGTGCGCTCGTTTTCAGGCTTCACCGAGGACTTCACATCGTCAGGCCGTCAAGAGGATTTTCAGGTATCTCAAGTTTACTCCTGAGCTGGGTCTTTGGTATTCTGCCGATTCCACTCTTGCACTTCATGGTTTTTCTGATGCGGATTTTGCTGGATGTCGTGTTGATCGCAAGTCTACTTCTGGTCAGTGTCAGTTTCTTGGTTCGTCTCTTGTGTCATGGTCTTCTCGCAAGCAGTCTAGTGTAGCCCAATCCACCACAGAGGCCGAGTATGTTGCTGCTGCTAGCTGCTGCTCTCAGTTGCTTTGGATCACATACACCTTGAGAGATTTTGGCTTAGACATGTCCCATGTTCCACTTCTTTGTGATAGCACCAGTGCCATAAGCGTAGCCAAAAATCCCGTGCTTCATTCCAAAACCAAACACATAGAAGTGAGGTACCACTTTCTGAGAGATCATGTGGAGAAAGGAGATATTGAGCTTGCCCATGTTTCTACCCAAAACCAGCTTGCAGACATTTTCACTAAACCACTTGACCAAGTTACCTTCACCCGCTTGCGAGGAGAACTTGGTGTGTGTGCGGTTTTCTGAGCTGAGTTTTGGAGGCTTCTCTTGTAGCATATGTATACTATTGTACCATCTTTGTATCTTGATGTACATTTTTCTTGCTTTTGTATCTTGATTTCATCTTTTGTATCATATCTTAGGATGAGCTTCTCCTATATGCAGTGATTGCTACAACTTGCTACATTTTAGAGTTTAGGCAGGCTGGCTAGGGATTGATTGTATGGATGGCTATGCTCTTGATGGTTTTGATATATATTCTTTTGAGATAGTCTGTTTTTGAATTAAAATGATAAACTGAACTTAAATCTTTCACCCATGAGTAAATGCCTTTGCATGTCTTATTTGAGCCGAAATGACTATATTTTGCTTAAGGTCATGCTAGGATGATATTCTTTTCATTTGGGTCAAAGATCTTTGTCATTGTAAATGTTTAGCCCATGTTTATCTCATGGAGGAGCATAAGCTTCTTTTTGTCGCAAAGACATCTCATGTACCATGCTTAATTTGAAAAACTTGAAAAATGAGATGTCTATGCATGAAAGAAGAAAGATGAGAAAAAGATTTATTTGAATATATTTATGCTCATGTCTCTATGCTTTCACCATTGCACACACTTGCACACATGGGTGCTAAGCGGTTGCATGTTGTTTGCCGGAGAAGTCTCCCATGAGAAGTGAACACATGGCTCCGTGCTTTGACATGACATGAGATAGATTTTGGGTGTTTATAATGATCTTTTGTCAAGAATGCTTGTTCTATCATGATCTTGGTGAGATGAAGTTTATTTTTGCTCAAATGGTCCATGTTTAGGACTTTGCTCATGAGGTGAAACTTTTGAAAAAATTGCACAAATTGATCATGGCTTTGTCAAATGGCTATATATCTTCACTTTCTTGACGGCAATGCCCTTATGATACTGTGACCTGTCTAGTTTGCCTGTTCTCTAACTTGTAGAATTTTGTATCGCTCATTGTCTATTTGAGAAGCTTAGAGTTGAAATTTTTGCATTTTTGCCTTGATTTGTGCATTGTCAACAAGGGGGAGAGTTTGAGCATTGGAATACCTTGCTGGGCACTTATGGAAGGTTTTCGAGTTGAAACGACATCATTGCGAAGCATTTTTTTGTGACTTGCATTTTTTGCCTTGCACTGGGCAGGGCGGTGTGACCGCCCCTGCAGGGCGGTGTGACCGGCCCTGGAGCAAGGGCGGTGCAACCGGCCCTCCAGGGCGGTCCAACCGGCCCTGTGCAGTGGCACGAGGTTTTGTGGAATTTGATCCATTTGTCGATGCATTTTCGCACGCACAAGTTCACTTGTTCAGGGGGAGTTGCATCTTGCAGGGGGAGTGCTTTGAGTGTTCTGAAAAGTGATTTGGAGATTCGTGACTTGTGTTTTGTGCTTTGCTTCTTTTGCCGATGGTGTTGAGCCCTTTCGCTTCTTCTTGAAGGGTCGGCGTTTCTGGAGCTTTCTCTTGCGAAGTGACTGTGTTTTGGCTTGTCTTTGCTTTTAGTCACTTGCTTGAGTCTTGTTTTCGATTTCTTTTCTATTTTCTCTTTTATCTATGGTTACTATGTGTGTGTTGTCAATGCACTCATCAAGGGGGAGATTGAGGACCCGGTGTGTCCGAGGACCGGTGGATGGTCGCTTCCTGGTGTGATGAGTGATTGACAACGTGGTGTGGATTGACGTTTCCCTTGGCTCAAGTATTGCAGGTGTAGAATGCGACTTGATTGCATTGGTGCAGGTGAAGAACAGGCGCGAAAGGTCTTAGCCATGGCGGCCTCCGAGGAGCGGAGAGACAAGTAGGCTTGGTTCGAGGGACCCGGTGGCCGGATGGATCAAGTGCGGTTCACATGCTGGCAAGAACGAGCAAGGGGACGTGGTTCCGGTGCGAGGTAGCGGCTCACAACCGAAGCTCGTACGCGGACGAGAAGCCGGTGCAAGGTGGCGGCTAGCGACCGAAGCTTGCGCGCGGGGTTTGGTGATTTGGCCACAAAATCATCGGTGGACGGTTTCCCTTGGTTTGGGCCTCAAAACCAAGGACCGAGGACTCGACGTAGCGACGGCCCGGCCTGCCAGCCAGGGGCGGTCCAACCGCCCCCCAGGGGCGGTGTGACCGGTCCCACCTGGGCAGGTCGCCCGTGAGCGTCGAGGAGCTTCGATCCGGAGGACACGCGGCGTGATCGCAAGGCTTGCGTCGGAGGGAAGCTAGCTTGCGGTGGAAGGTGTCCCAGCCGGAAAAATCTTCGCGGAAAATGTCATATTCGCCCCTGAGGGGTATGTATCGCTTAGGGGTAGTTTAGTCTTTCGAGCACCACCATTTGGACTATATAATAGACCCCCTAGGGGTGGTGGCTGTTATCTCTTTAGTTATTTTCATTTGGCTTGTTTAGTTTTCCCTTCTCTTCATCCTCTCCACTAGAACTATTTTGAATCATTCATAGTTTGTATAGGTGAATTCATGGTTGGTTGATTGAGCTTAATCTCTACATCTTTGTGCCATGATTTGATTTCCCGAGCTCCTTTTCTTTTTCCCATTTTCGGAGGTATTTTCGGAGCCATTTTTGGGGGATTTTCGTTCTTCACTTTCTAGCCCGTTTTCTCTCGGATTTCTTTGGGGGAATCACGTATGAGTGCCTTGTGCCTCTTTTCTTGGTGATCCCTTGCCCCCAAACGCCGGGAATCGGTTAGATTTGAAGTTTTTGGGATGAACTCGTGGAGGGTGTGTTCTTCGCTAGATTTGAAATTCCCGGAGTTCTAGGGAGTTAGAGGCCGAGATTTTTGGGGCATAGCCTCTCCTTGAGGTGTATATCATCTACCCAAAGTTTCGTCTCAAAACTCCAAGCCGTTTGGGAGATCCGTTCTCGAGTTGACCTTTTTCCCGTGCTGTCTGGCAAGACCGGTGCGACCGCCCTCGGATACCGGTGTGACCGCCCCTGGCAGGCAAGGGCGGTGCAACCGCCCCTGGAGAGAGGTGCAACCGCCCCTGGCTGAGAGTTGCTGATTCGTGTGGTTTTCGATCGATTCGTGTTGGATTTGTTCGATTCGTGTTCCGCTGCGTTGATCTTGTTCTTAGGGTCAGTAGCTTCACAGTAGCTACGTGATCTTGGCAAGATCGGTTGATAGGCTTTGGAGTTGAGTTGGGAGTGGCCGGATTTGTGAGAGAAATTTTTATCGGCTCCCATTCACTCCCCCCCCCCCCTCTCTGGTCGCCTAATCGGTCCTTCAGGCGCGAACGCGCGGTGATCGCGAGCGCCGGCGCGAGCTCGTCATTTCGTCGAACACCTGATGTGCGCTGTTTCACATGCAAAAATCTCCAAATATTTGAACTGAACTCATAAATCTCCAAACACGAAAGTCGTGTCCCTCAGTACCCTCTACAACTTTCGTAAAGGGCGACCATAGGAAAACAGCTTGGTTTGGGCTGGAGCATGCGACAAAGACAGCGTGAACTTCTGTGTCGGTCTTGGTGAACTTCTGGAGTTCGACTGGTTTCGACTTAGTTTTTAGGTATGGTGCACTCAAAATCCCATCGAGCTCCAATTGACAAAGTCGTGTCCCATGAAAATGTGAACAACTTTTGTATTGGCGCATTTTTGAGTTCTTAAGTGAAAATTCGAATTTGAACCATGCCAACCGAGAATGGTCAAAGTTCACCGAGTTGCCAGGAGTTCATTCGACTTAACCCTCTTCCCAAGCAAATTTAAAATGCTTAGGGTGTGAATACTTGATGGAGAACATGACCAAGGGCAAGTCCAAACACCAA
The DNA here is from genome assembly GCA_015476505.1 of Urochloa ruziziensis. NCBI lineage: Eukaryota > Viridiplantae > Streptophyta > Magnoliopsida > Poales > Poaceae > Urochloa > Urochloa ruziziensis. The sequence goes on from WEIB01000441.1 coordinate 11,213, forward strand.
TGATTCAACTTAGAGAGAAGTTCATGAAAAGTTATATATGGAAATCCAAATGGCAAGCCTCAACTTTTGGGAAAAACTGCTGCTGTCCAGACTTAGAAAATTTTTTAAGTGGTGGCTGAAAAACAGGTTTGGCTGCCGTTTGACCATGATTTAGAGCATATTCCACTCAAAATTTTGAAAACCACCAATTAACAAAGTTGTTCCTTATAAAATTTGGGACAACTCTCTTATTGACATATTTTCAAGTTATTAAGCGGAATTTTGAATTCATATCAATTCAAGCTCTAAAGGTTCGGTGCATGGAATCTTTAATCCATTATTTCATGCATTGACTTTGGTCATAACCACAAGTTTAATTGCCCATTAAGCCTTAATGAGGTGATTAGACATCAGAGATGTCACAACCTACCCCCCTTAAAAAGAATCTCGCCCCGAGATTCAGGTAGATTAAGGCTAGACGGAGGGGCTTGTGGGCTCAACTTGCACTTCGTCCATCGGTGTCAGGCATACTCTCGCCTTGGTGAGGTAAAATCTTCTCCTTTTTCGTTTTGGTTGTCGGACACTCGCTTCTTCCTTGGGGGCTGAGGATAAACATGAGCAAATGCCCTAGCTGACTGCATTGGTAACCACAATCTATTTTAACAGACTCTCCCTGGTAGCATAGGCGGTTAGATCCATGTTCAAACTCTTGCCGTTGGCGTGACATAGGATTTTGCTCCTTTGAGTTATTCCAATAGGTGGAGGGGCAGTCCTGAAGGAAATGACCATATTCTCCTCACATATGACAGGTTAGGCAGCATGGGCGATGATATTCCTCACTTAACTCTGACAACCTGTTGACTAATGAGCAGATACAAATTCTGGCAGGGCCGGTCATATTTAGATAAATCCCTTATACTCCTAGGCTTGCGTAACGATGCGGTCGATATAGACGTCACCATAACTCCTACTTAGTGCACGTTTCTCATGGCGATAAGATGTGGGTGATCCTTGTGAGTCTATCGATAGAAACCCGTACGAAATCTTGCTTCGAGGAGTGAGTGGTAATCCAAGGGAAGATCATATCCAAATATTCCCACTTCCAAGAGGTATGGGTGGCAGTTCGAGGGTTCTTGTTGTCCTAAGAAGACTAGTCCTTTATCTTTGGAGATGTGCCACACTTCGAGACATACTTGGTGGTCTTTCTCTTCCTCCTCAGTCTATCAAAAGTTCTGCTTCAGACCATGCCTTGCTGCTACCGGGTGAACCAAGAATTAAGAGCGACGTGTTCGATCTAAGACTTGACTTCGAAGATCGAAGTTTCTAGGGTACCCTATGCGATTCTCCAACTATACTAACTTTTCTTGATCTTGTCGAAATAGTGGTGATTCACCTCCTTCCTTGAGAGCTTTCGCTTGATGGTCTTGATGCTCTTCTCTTACGGCTGGGCCAAAACAACTATACCGTAAGGGTTGGCTTCTACCGAGACGTGGTGTTGAGGACTGCAAGAAGGATAACCCAAGCTAGTGTTTTTGGAACAGGGTTTGCAGTGGGTATACTAAGCTCTTATGTTCCATTAAAAGTCCTTAAACAGTTCCGTCATCAACAACACCTTAAGGGGAAATACTTAAACTAGCGCCTCGTGCTTGTTGTGATGTTGATGTGGAGTTGTCCTCCTCTCTTTGTTCTGCCTCGGGGAAAACTGTTCTTGCTTGAGCGAACCACTTAGGCTAAAACTCGGATGGAACTGTCCAACATTCTTCATCGTTCTATTGTACTAAAACTCGGTGTAACTTTGGAAGTTTGTCGAGAAAATGGATATTGGGCACACCTATAGAGTTTGGAAGGATTCACAGTGAGGTTGCACCTAGTCACATTTCTCCATGATGAAGAAGGAGAGGTGAAACAAGGTACAAACGGTACGATATGACAAGGGGTCGAAACGTTCTCAAGTGGGAATTCACATTAAGGAGAAAACAAGGCGGGTAAGAAAAGCTCACGGAAGGTCACGAAGCAATGTACAAGGCGACGATCATCAAAGCTCAAGGTTTTTTTCCCATGAAAGACGTACGAGATATGGGTAGGGCAAAACATGGCTAATTGCTTGATGCAAGGATTTCGTAGATGAATGCTTGCACGACAAGAGAGCAAGGAGGCATGTCGCGACTCGAGGTGCACAGGTCAGGTTGGAAAAGTGGTAATGTATCAAGGAGTAATGTAGCTGTCATGATGCAAGGTACACGTGAATGATCCATGCATCAGTGAGTTGCATATGTCATGATGCATTATGATGCCGTTTCAATGGTGTACATGGTATGATGCGAGAATAATGGTGCATATGACGTATGTCCATGATGAGGTGTATGTTGCGTGAAGCACATGCATATGAGTGGATGGTGCGCATGCTTATGAACAGATGGTGCACATGCACATGCTCGGATGCACGTTAGCATGCCTTAGCTACACCCTAAACGCGTTATTGGTCAGAAGAGGTCACCAAGATAGGGGCACATATTCGGGTTGCAGCTTAGAGGTTCTGGGGAAGTCACATTCATTTACCGAGATACTAGTGCGCTCCTAGTAGGAATTTATGTGGCCGTCGCACACACAAAAAACTTAGGTTCCGTCACGGCACCATAGGTTAGGGAATGCTTCTTCGCGAGAGAAGGAAGGGAACAACAACCCGAATATCAATAGAGATTGGGTGACAGGAGTCAGTGGTACGTCAGGTTGGGCACGGTGTCAGCATGCAACCGAACATGAGGTGCAGTCACACAATGCAATGAGGTGCCTCATGCATACCGAACCATGGAATGCGGGTGATGAATATTGCAACCATGCTCATGTATGTCTAACCGATGCTTGTGGGACAACGAGGGTGAGACAAGGTTTACAACTTGCAATCAAGGATTCCATCCATGTGAGAAGGATGTCACATTGGAGGTAAGACTAGGATTTATTCAAGGCATAGTTGGATATGTCATGAATCAAAAGAATAGGGGTGTAATGGCATGGAAGAATCCAATAGCCATTTCAAAAAGGTATGAGTACATCTAGCTAATCAAAGAGTGTAGATGTATAAGATGTGCATGACAAGAATTTACTTTTTGTCGCTCATGGATGTTGAGTAAGGAGCCATCCGATGACCAAAAATTTGTCAAGAACACTGCTAACGGTCACCTATCTAACTTGAGAGCGTACGGTATAACAAAACGTCTATGGTTAACATTCAAAAAGCTTCGGGCAGTCCTTCATGACACGTAACACTTAAGTTAACGTTCGCAAATAACTTAAATCCTGCCAAAAGAACTTGATCGAGCGGAACACTCCATGTCGTAATATTTCCAACTCAATCCGAGAACATGGCCTTCGGAACTCAACTTCTCCTCATGGTTATTGCTCGGAACCAATTCAGAATCGGTGTGTTCTTCCATTCCTCGCAATATAATTCACTTAATTGCCACGCGACTAAACTCGTTTACAAGGTAAACAAGGAACTCAGGCGTGAAGGCAATAAGAATCAATCGCAGGAAGTTTTCCCTGCAGCAAGGTGGTTACACAAGAAAATTCCTAACTCCTGGTTCACATGTCTAATATTTGTGAACATTTGCCAGTAGCTAGGGAATTTAACGAGCTACAACTTTCGCTTATAACTCTGAGTCAGATTCGGACTCTAGCTAGGGCGAAAATTCAAAATTTGCATCTCCATCTTTGCTGTTTTCAGGATGGCTGAGGCTCACGAAAATATGCATAACTCCCTCAATTCTCAACCAATGGAGCTGAAATTTTGCGAGCATCACCATTATGAAACTCCTTACAACTTTGGTATTCATCTCAGGACCATATTCAAACTTCAACTAGGTGAAACCATTCAATGTTTGCCTCTCTGCCTTTGCTGATTTCAGAATTGACGAGGATCACAAAATCTCCGTATCGCGTGACTTACTAGCTCAATGGAGCTGAAATTTTTGTGAGTGACTTCCTTGTAAAATTAATCGCAACTTCAGGTATCCCTTGCTAAATCTAGAAATGAAAGATTCAAGTATTTAAGAACTTGAATTAGGTTCCGCTGTCGAGGTTCAGCGATTACAACCACGTATAGTGACGGACTTTAGGGTCAACTCTTACCCTAAGTGTTAACACCTTTCCATGATACTCCAAGGATTCATTCAAATTAACTCTACACCAGCCTATTACATCACTAACCATCGCTAAGAGCAATGCAATGATTGATCTTTATTGTCAAAAATCCTCAGATAGAGACTGGTGCCGGGTTGCCATATACTCTCGTCCAATACTTCCAGGATGTCTCTTGTATCCAAGGTATTGCAGCGTGTCGCACAATGAGGACCCGGTGTGTCCGAGGACTGGTGGATGGTCGCTTCCTGGTGTGATGAGTGATTGACAATGTGGTGTGGATTGACGTTTCCCTTGGCTCAAGTATTGCAGGTGTAGAATGCGGCTTGGTTGCATTGGTGCAGGTGAAGAACAGGCGCGAAAGGTCTTAGCCATGGCGGCCTCCGAGGAGCGGAGAGACAAGTAGGCTTGGTTCGAGGGACCCGGTGGCCGGTGGATCAAGTGCGGTTCACATGCTAGGCAAGAACGAGCAAGGGGACGTGGTTCCAGTGCGAGGTAGCGGCTCACAACCGAAGCTCGTACGCGGACGAGGAGCCGGCACAAGGTGGCGGCTAACAACCGAAGTTTGCACGCGGGGTTTGGTAATTTGGCCATAAAATCATCGGTGGACGGTTTCCCTTGGTTTGGGCCTCAAAACGAAGGACCGAGGACTCGACGAGGCGGAGATGGGCTGCTGGGCCAAGTGAGGCTGGCAGGGGCGGTTTAACCGCCCCCCTGGGCCAGTTTAACCGCCCCCCTGGGCTGGCCCATAACCGGCGTCGAGGAGCTTCGATCCGGAGGACACGCAGCGTGACTGCAAGGCTTGCGTCGGGGAGGGAAGCTAGCTTGCAGTGGAAGGTGCCCGAGCCGGAAAATATCTGAGAACAAAATGTCAAATTTGCCCCTGAGGGGTATGTATCTCTTAGAGGGTAGTTTAGTCTTTAGAGCACCACCACTTGGACTACTAATAGCCCCTCCCAGGGCTGGTGGCTGCTATCTCTTCAAGTTATCTCTTTAGGTTTTACTTTGAACTTGTTTTCCCCTTCATCCCCTCCACCTAGAACTACTTCGAATCATTCCTAGTTTGTATAGGTGAATTCATGGTTATGTGATGGAGTTTGTGCTGCTCATCTTTGTGCCATGATTTGATTTCCCGAGATCCCTTTCCTTTTTCTATTTTCGTGGGTATTTTCGGAGCTATTTTTGGGGGATTTTCGTTCTTCTCTTTCTAGGGCGTTTTCTCTCAATTTCTTTGGGGGATTCACGTATGAGTGGCTTGTGCCTCTTTTGCTGGTGATCCTTTGCCCCCAAACGCCGAGAATCGCTTTGGATTTGAGATTTTCGGGATGAACTCAAGGTCATGGTGTTCTTCGCGAGATCTGCGATTCCGGGAGTTGTACTGAGTTAGAGGCCGAGATCTTTTGGGAAAACACTCCACTGGAGGTCTAGATCATCTGACCAAAATCTCGCCTCAAGAGCTCAAGCGGTTTGGGAGATCCACTTTTGTTTTGACTTTTTCCCGAGCCTCCCAGGCCTGGGCGGTTTAACCGCCCCCCCTGGCCGGTTTAACCGCCCCCCCTGGGTGTGTTAGATCGAGTCGTGTTTCGGGTCGTTTTGTTGTTCGGTTCGATTGATTCGAGTTCCGTTGCTTGTTTCTTGGATCATGAGAAGAGCCACCAAAAATGATATCATCCACGTAAATCTGAACGATTAAAACATCATTGCCATTTCTCAGCAAGAAGAGCGTCTTATCAACCTTCCCCATCACAAACCCCTTGCTAAGCAAGAACCCTCTCAACCTGCCATACCACGCTCTGGGTGCTTGCTTTAGGCCATATAAAGCTCGGTGGAGTTTGTACACTCGGTGTGGGTATCTCTCACTCTCAAAACCCGGGGGCTGCCTCACATACACTTCTTCCTCGATCACCCCATTCAAGAAGGCACTCTTCACATCCATTTGGTACAATTTGAACCCTTTAGCAACTGCAAATGCTAGAAGGATCCGAATTGCCTCCAAACGGGCAACAGGAGCAAATGTCTCCTCATAATCTATCGCCTCCTGCTGCGAAAACCCCTGAGCAACCAACCTCGCTTTGTTTCTCACAATCTCACCACTCTCATCCCTCTTGTTCTTGAACACCCACTTGGTTCCTATGGGATGGCAATTTGGAGGTGGTTGTACTAACTTCCACACCTGATTTCTCTCAAAATTCTCAAGCTCTTCATGCATGGCATTGACCCAATCGGAATCAGATAAAGCGTGTCCAACATTTTTAGGCTCAAAAGACGCGACAAAAGCAGAATGAGCATAATGAGAGATGTTCTGTGACCTCGACCGTGTAGTGCGTTCATCCATGTTCCCGATGATCTTCGAAGGTGGATGATCCCTCTGTACCAGCCGGGGAGCTTCTCGCCTCGAGATTGCCTCCCCCTCAACATCAGCTTCCACTTGAACTCGATCTGGAGCGCGACTCGACGAAGGTGTAGCAGAGGGACCGTCGTTGAACGTCGTGGTAGTAGTGGAAGTAGAAGGTACACGATCTCCACATGGTGCATGAATCTCCTCATCGTCTTCATCATCAAGCTATTATTCCTCAAAGATGGGCTGTCCCAAGTCATCATCACCTGCACACTCAAAAGCAGAAGAGCTACACGGAATGGTCTCGTCGAAGGTGACTTCGCAAGTCTCCATGATTTGGTTAGTTTCAAGATTGAGCACACGATATGCTCGAGAATGATTAGCATAACCAAGAAAAATTCCATCCATCGAACGAGACTCAAACTTGTCCAGATTTGCTTTCTTCAAGATGAAACACTTGCAACCAAAAACCCGAAAGTGACTCACACGGGGGGAACGACCATGGAAAAGCTCATAGCAAGTTTTCTTCTTGAAAGCACGAAGGAAAATCTGATTCGGAACATAGCAAGCTGTGTTCACCGCTTCTGCCCAATACTTCCTAGGAGTCCTATGCTCATCTAGCATCGTCCTAGCCATCTCACAAAGAGTTCTATTCTTTCTCTCAACAACACCATTCTGACAAGCAACATATGGCGAAGAGTATTGGTGTTCGAGACCAAGATCACGACAGAAGGCATCAAAACGAGTGTTCTTAAATTCCGTACCATTGTCGCTATGTATAGCTCTCATGGCACCACCATTACTCTCGTTTTTCAGCCTCAAAATCAGATCTCGAACAAAATCAAAAGTCTCATCCTTCGACGCCAGAAAGAACATCCAAGCATACCGAGAAAAGTCATCAACAACCACAAGAACATACCACTTCCCACCAACTGAACGAACGCGAGCGGGGCCAACCAAATCCATATGCAAAAGCTCCCCTGGACGCTCAGTCATAACATCTGTCAAAGGTGGGTGAGAAGCAGCAATCATCTTACCATGCCTACAAGGTGCACAAACCAAATCTTTCTCGAACTTGAGCTTGGGCAATCCTCGGATAAGGTCAAGAGCACTCAAGCGTGTGAGTAGATCAAAGCTCACATGACCCAATCTCCTATGCCACTTCCAAAGCTCAGAAGAAGTACCAGCGATCAAACACCGTGAAGGACCAAAAGATCGAGAAAAATCAGCACGAAAAATCTGTCCCTCGGGAATGATCATACACACAAGGTCACCTCGAGAATCAAGAATTTTCGAATCACCACGCTTAAATCGAACCTCATAACCCTCATCAAGAAGCTGAGAAACTGAGAGCAAATTGAAACCAAGATTCTTGACAAGAGCAACCCGCTTCAACATGAAAGTATCGCTCACCTGAATAGCACCCTCAGACAACACTCTACCTCTACCCTTATCCCCGAAAGTGATGTACTGCCTGGACACCACCGGGGTGAGACTGGAGAACCACTTACCATTACCTGTCATGTGTCTCGAGTAGCCAGAATCCATCAACCAAAAGTTCTCCAAGCCTCCCACCTCATCCTCGGAGTCGGAGTCGGAGTCGTCCTTGCTCTTCACGGAGTCGTGCGCCATGGTGCAGTAGTTGACGGCGGCGAAGGAGATGCCGTTGAAGTTGCGGTTCAAGCTCTTCTTCTCCTTGCGGTGGCCGCGGTCTTCATCTTCACTGCTTGAGCTTGACGACGTGTTGGTGGAGCTTGTGTCGATGTCGCTCGTATCAGCCACCATCGCTCGAGATCTGTGCTTCTTGTGTCCACCGTGCTTGTTCTTGGATCTTCTCTCTTCCTTGTTCTTGTTCTTGGCGTGGTACTCGTCCTTGGGACGGTGCTTGTGGTCGTCTCGCGGGCGGTGCTTGCGGTTGTAGTCGTTCTTGATCTCCTCGGGGCACTCGGCGATGAAGTGGCCCATCTTCCCGCATCTGTAGCACGTACTCCCGGCACGCCTCGAACCCTTGCGGTTCTGGTACATCCGCTCGAACCTCATCGTGAGCAATGCGATATCCTCCTCGCTCAGCACCTCATACTCTTCATCTGGAAGGGACACAAGAGAAGACAAAGCAAAGTGTCTAGGAGAGTTAGCATGTCCATATCCAGAACCACCGACTAGAGCCAGACTATGGGGATCAGTCAGACTCTTAGCCTTGGCAAGCAACTGTCTGTCAACCTCAGAGGACTTCAACTTCGAGAAAAGCTCGTCAACAGAAAGAGTCTCATAGTTTGCCGACTCCATGATCGCCTCAACCTTGGCACCCCACACGGACCTATCAAGTGCTTGCAGGAGCTTGATAGCTCGGTCATGATCCGAGTATGGGAGCACGGTAATGTTGGCTTTCATGTTGTTGACAATCGAAGTGAAACGCTGAAACAAAGCATCAACAGACTCTCCTGGCAAATGAGCAAAATTGTCATACTCTCTCCTGTACATCGAGAAAAGCCTAGCCTTGACATGGCTATCACCACCGTGGGCTACCTTGAGCTTCTGCCATATCTGGCAAGCTAGGTCCTCGCCCAAAACACGCTCAAACTCCTCGGCAGACAAAGCACGGAACAAGTAGTCAACAGCTCGGGCATTCGCCTCAAATCTATCCTTTGCATCCTGGCATCTAAGTTGGTGGGATTGACATAGTTCTCATCTTTCGTCACATCCCATAGCAACTTTCCTTTGCCTTGCAAGAAAGCGCCCATACGCGCAACCCAGTTCGGGTAGTTCTTCCCATCGAAGTGCGGAGGCCCGGAACCCCGATCTTGGTACGCCATCTTTGGATCTTAGACTGGTTAGAGTCGCAAAGACCCGTAACCGGCTCTGATACCAATTGAAGGACCGAAACGGCGACCAGAGAGGGGGGGAGTGAATGGGAGCCGATAAAAAAATCTTTCCAACCGATCCGGCTATTCTCCCAAACCAACTCCGAAACCTCCGAGAGCAATCTTGCCAAGATCACGTAGCCACTGTCTAGCTACTGACCCTAGGAACAAGAAACGAGCAGCGGAACTCGAACCAATCGAAACGAACACCAAAACGACCCGAAACGCGGCTCGATCTAACACACCCAGAGGGGGGGGGGGCGGTTAAACCGGCCAGGGGGGCGGTTAAACCGCCCGGGCCTGGGTGGCTCGGGAAAAAGTCAAAACAAAAGTGGATCTCCCAAACCGCTTGGGCTCTTGAGGCGAGATTTTGGTCAGATGATCTAGACCTCCAGTGGAGTGTTTTCCCAAAAGATCTCGGCCTCTAACTCAGTACAACTCACGGAATCGCAGATCTCGCGAAGAACACCATGATCTCGAGTTCATCCCGAAAATCTCAAATCCAGAGCGATTCTCGGCATTTGGGGGCAAAGGATCACCAGCAAAAGAGGCACAAGGCACTCATACGTGAATCCCCCAAAGAAATCCGAGAGAAAACGCCCTAGAACAAGACGAACGAAAATCCCCCAAAAATAGCTCCGAAAATACCCACGAAAATAGAAAAAGGAAAGGGAGCTCGGGAAATCAAATCATGGCACAAAGATGAGCAGCACAAACTCAATCACATAACCATGAATTCACATATACAAACTAGGAATGATTCGAAGTAGTTCTAGGTGGAAGGGATGAAGGGAAAACTAGTTCAAAGGAAAACCTAAAGCGATAACTAGAGAGATAACAACCACCAGCCCTGGAGGGCTATTAGTAGTCCAAGTGGTGGTGCTCTAAGGACTAAACTACCCCTAAGTGATACATAGCCCTCAGGGGCAAATTTGACATTTGATCTTCAGATATTTTCCGGCTCGGGCACCTTCCACTGCAAGCTAGCTTCCCTCCGACGCAAGCCTTGCAGTCACGCTGCGTGTCCTCCGGATCGAAGCTCCTCGACGCCGTTCTTGGGCCAGCCCAGGGGGGCAGTTAAACCGGCCCTGGGGGGCGGTTAAACCACCCCTGTCAGCCTCACTCGGCCCAGCTGCCCAAGTTCGCCTCGTCGAGTCCTCGGTCCTTGGTTTTGAGGCCCAAACCAAGGGAAACCGTCCACCGATGATTTTGTGGTCAAATCACCAAACCCCGCGCGCAAACTTCGGTTGTTAGCCGCCACCTTGCGCCGGCTTCTCGTCCGCGTACGAGCTTCGGTTGTAAGCCGCTACCTCGCACCGGAACCACGTCCCCTTGCTCGTTCTTGCCAGCATGTGAACCGCACTTGATCCACCGGCCACCGGGTCCCTCGAACCAAGCCTACTTGTCTCTCCGCTCCTCGGAGGCCGCCATGGCTAAGACCTTTCGTGCCTGTTCTTCACCTGCACCAATGCAACCAAGCCGCATTCTACACCTGCAATACTTGAGCCAAGGGAAACGTCAATCCACACCACGTTGTCAATCACTCATCACACCAGGAATCGACCATCCACCGGTCCTCGGTCACACTGGGTCCTCAGGCCTTAATGATTTTAAAATAGTTGAGAGCTTCATCTTTTGTTTTCAGCAAGTAAACATAGCAATAACGCGTAGCATCATCTATTAAGGTCATAATATATCTTTTGCCTCCTCTAGTCAACAATCCATTCATCTCACATAGATCAGAATGAATAAGATCTAATGGTGCCAAATCTCTCTTTTCCTCTAAACTCTTAAAAGGTTTTCGAGGTTGTTTTGCTTGCACACATGATGGGAACTTTGATCCTTTGAGTACATTGAATTTCGGAATTAACTCTAATCTGGACATTCTAGCAATGGTGTCAAAATTGATATGACAGAAACGAGAGTGCCACACATTGGACTCACATATTTTATTCATGGATGCAGTATTCAAATGAAAATTTGGCTCAACAGTGTTTAAGCGGAACAAGCCTCCGCTATCATAGCCTTTACCAAAAAAATTCCCGAATTTAGAAACTACAACTTTATTGGACTCAAACACTAACTTATAACCATCTCGACAAAACAAGGACCCGCTAATGAGATTCCTGTTTATCGACAGAGCGTGCTACACGTTCTTCAATTGGACAATCTTCCCTGAACTCACCTTGAGTTCGACCGTACGAACACCAAGAACAGAAGCTGCTGATCCATTTCCCATCAAGATGGAGGAAGTCCGCGCTCCCTAGTAAGAAGTAAACAAGTAAATATCAGAACATACATGTATATTCGCACCAGTATCAACCCACCAATCTGTAGATTGAAATACCAAAAATACAAATGGTAAATTACCATACCGAGATCCTTCAGCCTCATTGCTGTCGCCAATGGTGACATTCACCTTCTTGTTTGGCTTTCCATCATCTCGGTCCTTGCGGTGGCAGGCAATTCTTTGCAAGATGCCCTTCTTTGCCACACACATAACATGCTCTGATTTTCTCATCCTTCTCAGGTTTCTTCTTGAAGTTAGTGGTTTTCTTAGGCTTTCCACCATAGTTACCCTTCCCCTTGCCCTTGTAATTGGGCTTGTTCACTACGACATTTGCACTTGCACCTTGAGCGGACATGCCTGGAACATCCTTTGTCCTTGCCTTTTCTTCCACATCGAGGGCTATAATCATATCCTCGGTGGAAATGTCTTCTCTTTTATGTTTCAGAGAAGTGGCAAAATCCCTCCAAGAAGGAGGGAGTTTGGCAATAATGCCCGCTGCCACAAACCTGTCCGGCAAAGTACAACCCAAACTTGCAATCTCCCCAACCAGTAGTTGGAACTCATGCGCCTGTGCAACTATCGACTTTGCAGCGTCAATGCTGTAGTCATAGAACTGCTCGCAGGAGTAATGTAAGCGACCACTTTCAGAGACTGCATATTTGTGCTCAAGTGCATCCCACAACTGTGTGGGGTTTGTGTAATTCATATACACATCGTTGCGCTGCCCAGAAACCTTATTGCCGCCCCTCGTGCAGGCTTCACGACGGCAAGGGCTCGGAGATACCGCTCACCCTGCTCCTCGGTGCATGCCAAGGAGAAGGGCCGGCGAGATCCAGCAGCTCAGTACCACAGCACAATCACCAGATGGAAAAAGGAGAATGAATGAGAGCGTGGGTTATTCCGGTGTTGGAATCAGATGTTCTTGGACGTCTCCAGGACCTCTTATAGAGGAGGCGGCCAACAGCTCTTTGGCTGAATCGCCTACAATAACGCTCCACTACTTGGCAGTAGTAACTGCCCAATTAACTCGGGATTAAGGCATTGACTGCGTGTTAATTATCTCTAATGATCGTTGTCAATAATTACACGCAAATGGCAAAAGGTTTGCGCTGACTTGGCTTGGCTTGGCTGCTCACTGCGTCACAAGTCACGCGGTCTTTCATGCAAAAAGGAACGCGTATACGCGCGCGCGTGCGTGTGTTTTGTTGTGTAGACCAAGCCCCATTCTCTCCTTCACCCACATTCAGTGAAGTGAGAGAGCTCTTCTATTTAAGTTGGCTTGCACAATCTCAAACTAGCAGTATGGGACTAACTTTATGCCATGCACTCTTGCTTTGGAATTTCTGAAATGGGCCTCTCCATGGGCCTAATTTCCAGCAGAAAGTACTTGTTTAAGCTCCTTTTCTTTTCAAAAAGGAGTCAAGATAAACCTATAAGCCATTTGGGTTCCTAGAAATGCTCAACACCTTACAGCAACAAGAACCATTTGGCCATTTAACATTTTGGAGAAAGCAGTCACCTTTCTCTATCCCAAGAATATCATTAGAATCTTCAGCTTCAGTGCACACGTCTTTCAAATCCCTCAAATGTTCAGAATGATATACAATCTTTCGTTCAGAATGACATATAATGATTCGTAGCTATACCCTCAGAGCAATGAAACCGCACCATACACTGATGGCCTCTTCGAAGTTTCCTATTTCAAAGATTTGCCCTTTGCTTCAAGTTTTCTTTTACACTTCTGTCAAAGTGAGCAAGTGCCTAAAAAGCTAAGAAATGACAATATGCAGGGGGAACTATTGCCTAATTCACATGGACAAAGACTATATCTTGCAAAGTTCAGTTCTCCTTAGAATTTACTGCATCTGCAATCAGGTGGGAAACACTCTGGATGAGGTGTGGGATGGTAGAGAGGTAAGTATAAATTTCAGGAGGACTTTCTCCTGAAAGTTTAGTTAGTAGATGGCATGAACTAGTGGCAATTGTATTGGAGGTTAGATACAACGAGGATGATGAATCTATGGTTTGGCAATACACTAGTACATGCACTTACACATCACAATCTGTTTATGCAATTATTAACTTCAGAGGTGTGCAACCAGTTTTTGTTTCGGCTGTTTGTAAGGTGCAAATACCCCCTAGAGTTCAGGTGTTTCTGTGGCTTCTTTCTAACAATAAGCTGATGACACAGAAACATAATAAAACCTGCAAGCTGTCAGTTCTGTGTTGAGAATGAATCGATTCAGCATCTATTTTTTGACTGTGTAGTGGCAAAGAGAATGTGGGAGTACATTTTCAGATTTACTAATGTTCATATTAACTCGTTTGAAGACATGGCCGGGAAATGGCTCTGTCCAAAGAAATATGGTGCACTTAACTACATCTGTGCAGGAGTATGCTGGAGCTTGTGGCTGATGACGAATGATATGATCTTTCGTAAACAGGTTTGAACGTTGATGAAGATGGTACTTCGTCGGCTATGGAGATGTTTCACATTATGGAAGCCAATCTTTGAGTATGGAGGAGGAAATATACACCAATGGTTCAGCTTCTTGGAGGGAGTGCTCTCGACCCACTTGGAAATTGGCTCCTAAAGAAGTTCAAGATGGGGGCCGACTGGCACACTACCTGATGCTGATGAATGAACTACTGATGATGTATGTATCATTTCAGAGTGCAGTTTGGTTCGGAGACAAGGTGAGATGGGATGATCCCGTCCCAGTTTTGGGGATGGGATGGCTCCGTCTGGTGTTTGGTTAGAATGGGATGGGATGGTCCCGTCTGCTATTTGTTTGAAAGGATTGGAAATGAGGGATGGATGACGAAGTTAACACCGTTAGATGCAATTATTAGTCATGACCCACATGTCATCTATGGAGACCACTTGTCATCCCCTCTCTCTTTTTTTATTTTTTCTCCTCTATCCTATATTTTCCATGCCCCCAACTTCTAATGCATCCTCCAGGGGCCCTTCGGCCGACGCCTCCCATGGTGCTGGAGCTTGCTAGGCCGGTCCCGCCTGCCTACGGCGGAGCTCTGGAGCTCCCCCGACTGGCCACGCCTGCCCTGCGATGGACTTCGAGCTCCCCCAGCCGGCCGCGTAGGACAGCGCCCCAAGGCCTTCGCCACGTCCGTCGGCCGCCCCTCGGTCATCGTCGACCGCCTCTCACCCCGTCCGCAGTCCCTTGCCCTGACGCCGGCCTACGGCACAGCCACGCCTCCCCCCGCGACCAGGGATCTAGCTCGCCCGGCCAGCGGCGGAGTTGGAATGCACTACCGCTGAGATACAGTTCACCTGTGCCGACCGTAGTGAAGCTGGCACGCCCGGCCATGGTGGAGCTGGCACGCCCGTTGCCGCTGACTTTTTCGCTCCGCCGAGATCTCGCCCCTCAGTCGCCATGGGCCTCTACTCTCCCGGATCTTGCTCCTTCGCCGGCCATGGGGGCGCCGCGGAGCTTGTCGGTGTTCTACCATCGATCCTACCGAGGGATACCTCGAGGTAATAGATTTCAGGTGGGGTTTCACCAAGATCAGGAACGCAAAGGCCAAGTGACTCAGGATTTTAGACAGGCTCGGGCCGCCGAGATAGCGTAATACCCTACGTCCTGTATGGTCGATTGTATTCAATGATCATGTGTTGTTTTGAGGGGGTCCCTGCCCAGCTTTATATACACGGCGGGCAGGGTTACAAGGTCGGTTTCGAGTAGAATCCTAACCTATTACAACTCGTAGATTGCTTAACAGGCCAATCCGAGTAGTTTACAAGTCATACGACTAGTTTCCATAATGAGGAGAGTCCTTGTAGTACTCTACTCATAGTCTTCATGCTTGGTACAACTCCTTCAGAGATTATCCATGAGTCCTTGTAGGCCCATGGTCATACCTCCAACAAGCCCCCAAGCGCTTCATCGTCGAGCTTCATCATCAACCGAGTACTTGCCAAGTCCTCCGAGTACATTTTTGAGTGCTTTGAGTACTCGCTCAGTCTTGAAAAGTCCTGGGTTGTCGCGAGGCCATGAGGTGCTTATGCCCCGCTAATCCTGATCAAAATAGTAGTCTTCAAATTTTTATATGGGGTGCGGCGAAAGTCGCACTCCATATGGAGTAGCCCCCGAGCCTTAAGTTGAATCGAAGAATCAGGTTGAGGGTCTACAGAATCTTGAATCTTCATCTGATCTTGAAAGGTGCAATTTGAAAAATTGCACTTGATATCAAGTAGCCCCCGAGCCTTGGTTTGAATCACAAAATCGAGCCGAGGGTCTTGATTTAAGTCTTCATTCTTCAGAAAAAATAAAAATCCCAATTCCTTTACTACCCTGCAGCCCCCGAGCCTTGAACTATATGTACATATAGAAAAGGATCAAGTCTCAAGACTCACAGAGTAGTTTGAGACTAGAAAAGAGATAATTCCAAAAGTTTGAGAGTAAAGGAAAATAAAACTAATTGTATTTCCAGGTTAGCCCCTGAACTTATCAATTAATTTTAAATCCAGTCCCACAAAAATGGAAATAAACTGTAACTGTAGCTTGTGAATGCTAAACGCCGCGCCCACCATTACTTAGTCGAACCATCGAGGCAAACAAACCCTAACCGCCGCCAAGACAAAACGCCGCCAATCTCCCTTGAGGCAAAATAGTCCACAAGCCCCCAAGCAAAAACCATCCAATCTCAGATCTAGCCATCAGGGTCGCGTCCAACCACTAGCTAAGATGACATCCAAGAAGGACAAGAAGACAAGCAGTGGTGAATCTCGCGGAAAAGAAGTGAAGCTGTCGTCGCCAAAGCGCAGGCAAGTTGCAGAAAAGATCTCACCCGATGCCCAGCACTTATATGAAAGCATCCAAGGCAACCGAGGATCATCTCTAGAAGTTGGTTGCTGATGGATTTCTCAAGGAACAACAAGTACTGTTGTGGGAGATCCCAGGATCAAATGAGAAGGCCCCAATGGTTCCAGTGGACAAGACATTGATGTTCAGCCACTTCAGCTTGATGGGATTAGGCCTCCCGACTTGCGACTTCCTTCGAGGTCAGTTATTTTTCTATGGACTGGAACTGCCTAATCTGACACCCAATGGGATTCTCCAGATTTCCATTTATGTGTTCTTATGTGAGGCATTCTTAGGAATCAGGCCGCACTTCCAGTTATTCAGGAGGCTGTTTCAATGCAAGCCTCAACCCAAGAAAGATGCCACATGCCCCGTTGGCGGAGCCGGCTTCCAGTTGCGGCAAGATGTAAAGGACATCTATCTGGAGTATGACATGTTCAGCAGCAACTCGGGATGGAAAGAGCAGTGGTGGTATGTTGAAAACTATGAGCCCAAGCTGCCCGAGTGGACCGGAGTCGCTCTAGTAGACTTCCCCTCACCATTGCGGAGAACATTCAAATCCCAGAACTACTCTCCCGCATTGCCAAGCTGAAACAAGAAGTTGTGACCGGAGTCAACTGTCAGCGACAACCCCCGGTAAGTGTATAAGTGAATATACCAGTCGCAAAGCAAGAGTAGTTTAGATTACCACTCATTGATGTATACAATTTCCTTTAAAATGTAGGGATGGCAATGATGAGGGTCCAGAAAATTAGCCTGAGGTGAGCTCGAAGCCCCCGAGCCCATTGAAGGACACACACAAGAAATTGGAGCCCCCAGCATCTCACCAGTCCCGGAGATCCAGAATACTGAGGCCATGGGTGATTCATCACCCGCGAGGCCGAAGAAAGTCCCCGAGTCAGGTGCCAGTGAAAATATTATGCCTTCACTGGTATTTGGCGAGCCACAGATACCGAACAGAATGTCCAAAAGGTAATCAATTCTTCTCATAATCAAGTCTTGAGTCATAATAGAGTAGTAATTTGAAGTAATATCGATTTGTCAATGCAGAAAATCTGCTCCCTTGCCACCGAGAAAGAAAGCCAACGTGTCAGCCGAAGAGCCACGACTAGGACAAGAGAAATCTACTCCTGGTGGGCAAGAGCAAAATACACCAACAGTAGAGGGAACCACTCTGCCGGCAGATAATCCACTCATATCAGAAAATGTACCAGAAAAATCCGTCGTAGAGAAAAACCCAACCGCACCCAAACTGCCAGAGTCAATTTGTCAAGACATGGACATCGTTCCTGACTTGCCATTGCTCACCGACAAGGAAGGTGAGGGCGCAAAGCAGATGGCGCAACCAAGTGCCCAACCCAAGCTGGCAAAGACTGTCGGATTGCAGTTCCTGCCAACTTCCAGTGGGGTGGGTACAACAGAAGAAATCACCGAGTCGGATATAAGCGTCGCTGTGCCAGGGGCGGCGGAGTTATTTGAAGATCCTTTGCTAGACGCCGACGCAATTGCAGCCTTCGTCGAGTCCCAGAGGCAAATTGCTACCCTGGCACAAGGCTCTATCCAATACGAAGAGGTAATGAATCTACCCAGAGCTGTTCAATTAGCAGTCGAGTGCCAATTTGTATCTGATAAACTTTTGCAGGACTTGGCCGCTCGCTCAAAGAAAAAATCGCAGGCCTTGTATGCGATGTAAGATGCATCAGTACGGGCTCAACAATTGGAGGTCGAGTTAGCCAAGAGTAAGGAATAGATGGCGAAACGATGTCTTCAATGTGATTCAATCCAGGCGGAGAAGCTATCCACTCATCAAGAGTTGGAACAAACTCAGAAAGAATATTCTGCCCGCCAAGAACAATGGAAAGCCGAAGAGGAACGGCTGAAGAAATGGAATCAGACCTTGACAAAGACCAATACTGGTAAGTCTTCCTGTTCAAAAACCAATTCAAGGGTCTAGCAAGCTTAGTGTTCATCGAATCATCTTAGAGATCATCATCCGAGTAGTAATTTTCGCCTAGCCCCCGAGCATGGGAGCCAGCGTAGATGCATCGGTAAGTAGTCGAAATAGCCATCATCAGTAGAGCAGCAAACAGAGGAGGTCGTGGTTGACTTGTCACGCCGCGACCTCCCCAAAAGCAGGAGTTAGGTGCCAATGTAGTCGTGGCCCCATCATTGGTACTCGGCGACTCGAATATGCTGGAGAAAGGCAACTAGGTAAGCCTGACGGCGAACCGAGTTGTAATTTTAGCGTCAGCCCCCGAGCATGGAAGCTCACGAATATGTGATGGCACGCTGCGCGGCCTAGAGAGTTGTCACCTGAAAAAAGACAATTAATACATTATGTAGTACATATTGTGAAATATTCAATATACCGAAATTGTATTCAGTAACAGAATAAAAACGCCAATTTTAGGCATGCTAAGCTCTTGTTAGGCCATGTATTCTCCCGAGTAGTCCACCTGTTACGTTTAATCACCGTAGTCTTGTACTGCCTTACCTCATAATTATGTATGAGTCGCTCATGTTTTGTATGAGTCGGTTAGGTATTGACTGAAAACTCAAGGTTTCACGGACGCTACTCGAGAAGAATAACGGTCATTAAGAGAAATCAGCGAAATAAGGAGTCGACTGCGCGACAAAGAGGATGCGGACTTATAAAGCAGTCGGCAAGAGCGCGTATTGTGCGCGAATAAGTCGGTGTAGCCTCCGTGAGTAACTGCGTAAATCTCGTTGAGAGGCATACCCGAACAAAGTAGTCGGCGCTTGGCCAATCTTGTTAGAACAAGATAGAGAGATTAATTGAAATAATTGAAACAAGTAACTTAGTTTGTTTGTTGTCGTTTGTCGATGAAGCGGACTAGTCGGAGTTGATTCCGACTAGTTTGAGTGCATGAGTACCGTCACCGAGTAGTTTCGGGTTGAACCGAGTAGTCGATTTCGGCGGAGGGTCAGCCGAGGGCCATCACGTCGGTGCTGCTGCGTGAGTGGAGGCCGTTGCTACCGCGGGCTGGAGGGGGCCCTGCTGGTTTGCGCTCGGCCGCAGGGGGGCCGCGGTGCGCTCGCACTAGCCGCCAAAAACCGGCGGCCCCCGCACGTGCTCTCCTATATAGAAAAAAAAAGATGTATAAAATTCATCAAAAAATTTTGTAGCAAAATTTTATCAACAAATTTTGCTCGTTTGCTTGTGACAAAATTCTTCAGCGTCAAAAATTTTGTAACAAAATTTTGTCACACAAACATTTGCTTGCTTGTGACAAAATTCTTCAGAATTTTTTGCAACAAAATTTTGTCAATAAACTTTTGCTTGCGACAAAATTTTTCAGCGTCAAAATTTTGTCTACAAACTTTTGCTTGTGACAAAATTTTTCAGCGTCAAAATTTTTGCAACAAAATTTTGTCGACAAACTTTTGCTTGTGACAAAAAACTTTAGCGCCAAAATTTATGCAACAAAACTTGCGACAAAAATCTTCAGCGCCAAAAGTTTTGCAACAAAATTTTGTCCAACCAACTTTTATTAGGTCCCACCAACACTCAGGGATGGGGGAGCCCTCGCGCGCGGGGGTGGGGGAGCGAGCGCACAGCCCAGCCGGTGCGCTCGCCCCCAGATTTGGGATCGCGGGCTGGAGATTGCTACTGCTTGAGTCATGTTGGTGCAGCAAAAAAAGCTTCATGTCTTCGGTGTGCATGTAGCATGGACGATCAACTTCTCTGATCAACTTCTCTGATAGCCCACGGTGATCACGTAGTAAGAGTCCACAAGATTTGTCTTGACGCATAGCTCTTTTGTCAATTGTCAACGCCATGCGGGCTGCAACTTTTTTTTTACTGATGGAAATAGCCCAGTCCGACTTGGTGTGGACACCGTCGTTTCGTGTCCGCTCCGGACACATGTCTCGAATCATCGATGAATCCCGCAGCATAACAAATAAGTTACTCTATATCCCGTTGCGAGGTTTGACGCCCTCCCAGCGATCATGCACTGTAGTAAATATTTTTTATTTTATTATTTTTTGTTTTTCTTTTATTTTTTCCATTTTTCTTTTTTTTATTTTTTCTTTTTATATATGAGTACTGCTTTAATTTTGTCTCTAATAAAAATAAGTACATTTATAAAAAAAAAGTATCGTCATCTATAGTTGGTACATCCTTGCCTGCCACGTGGTTTCAAACTTTCAACGTTGCGCTTTACGTGTTGCTTCTTGGCATTGTCTTTGGAAGAAATAGGTACATCCATGTCGCGGAAAGAGTAAGTATATCTCTATAGCGCGGGGAGGTTTGCGCCCTCCCCAGCGCCTCTGGCACCGTAGCGCACTATAGCGCTGCAGTCAGCTATAGTGCGCTACAGTGCACTATTTTTTTGCCTTTTATAACTTTTTTACAACATATTTCTTTCGCTACAGTATGTCTATCTTTTCACACGAGTATCACGTCTGGTGGTACCTCAGTATTATCTCTAGAAGAAATACATGCATCCATACCGCTAAAAAAATGCGTCCAACCAGAGTCGGTGCGTCCTCGCCACATGATTCCAAATAAAATTGTGGTGCCCTTCATGCATTAGAGCTGTCGTTGCCTCCTCACGAAGTTTAGAACGTGACACAAATATTGCGCTCCTCGGCTGCTCGCACAATCTCTCGCATCACGGGTCAACTCTCCGCCTTTTTCCTTGCTCTTGAGCCCCAGTTTGGATCAGAGGTGGTGCAGCTGCCTCGGAGGGACATACCGTCCACCACGGGCTTACCGACCTTACATGTGAAGCTCACGACCACCGTTTTTCGTGAGACGAGTTCGCCGAACTGCAGTTCCTGTCCTCAAGTTGTCATCTACCCTCTCTTTCTTATTCGTCGGCCAGCAGGCCAACAACGTCACATCGCGCCGCTTCAATCCTCAGTTCCTACGAGCTCTAGCGCGGTAATGGCAAAAGGCCCTCCTAACTGCGCACTCTATTTCAAGACAACCATGCTCTCTATGGTCGATAACATATGCCTTACCCCATCGAGTTTGTTGAGCAGTCATGCCAGCATGACATCATCACTGTTCATGATTGCTACTGTGTACGTACATTCCATACATATTGTCTACTTCATTCAATATGTGTGTGATTTGTTTTATCCATGTAAGCATTTTGTGTTCTTAGTGATTAGAAAAATTAAAAAATAAATGAAATAAAAAACTAACCACGACGATAACAAGTAATTCTAACAGGCGCGGCGGTAGCGCGCTGCCCTTCCTAGTCGAACATAAGACGGAATCGATCAGGACTACACCACGGAATTGAGTCTGTGGCCGTTCAACCTGAATTGTTTCTCTCCACGAAACAGCAGTTGCATCTCGTCGAAAAAGGCTGGTTCCTTGTAGGATTCTGGCTTGACGCAGCTGAGCTCTTCGTGTACTCGTCGAGTTGATCGGCGTAATTTTTTTCCGCCTCGATTTCCAATTCGACGAGACTTTGACTTTCAGATATTGCTAGCTGTAACCACGCTGCGCTGGCTGAATAATCTGACCAAACGATCCGCCGAGTAGATTGATCAACTCGATGAATTAAAATCTGACTCGAGCAGACTGATGGGAACTTGGGGTGGGTGGGTGCTCGAACTGAACTGCTCAATGGATTCGAATCCGTCTTGAGTAATTCAATCCGAGCTTGATAGACGTCATTGGGTTCACCACGGGATCTCGATGAACACTTCTACCTGGCGCGTCAGATGTCGGTGTTCTACCGTCGATCCTACCGAGGGATACCCCGAGGTAGTAGATTTCAGGTGGGGTTTCGCCGAGATCAGAACGCAAAGGCCAAGTGACTCAGGATTTTAGACAGGTTCGGACCGCCGAGATAGCGTAATACCCTACGTCCTATATGGTGGTTTGTATTCAATGATCGTGTGTTGTTTTGAGGGGGTCCCTGCCCAGCCTTATATACACGGCGGGCAGGGTTACAAGGTCGGTTCCGAGTAGAATCCTAACCTATTACAACTCGTAGAGTGCTTTATAGGCCAATCCGAGTAGTTTACAAGTCATACAATTAGTTTCCATAGCGAGGAGAGTCCTTGCAGTACTCTACTCGTAGTCTTCATGCTTGGTACGACTCCTTCAGAGATTATCCATGAGTTCCTGTAGGCCCATGGTCGTACCTCCAACAGAGCTTGCCGCCGGCACTTCCCTCTCCCCGCCGACCTTTGCCCTGCGCAGTTGAGCGCCAGTGCCAAACGCCCAGACGGGGAGGCGACGGTGTCGAATCAGGACGAGCCCGTCCGCTCGATTTGGCGGACGGGGTTGTCCTGGATCTGAGGGCAATATTCTCCTTTGGGTATGACCCCGTCCTCCTTGTCGCCCAACCAAACATCGTTAAAATGAGATCATCCCATCCCATGCCGTGCCGTCCCTCTAACCAAACGCATGCTTAGTGACTGGTCCTTGTCTAGTTCGCTGAATGTTCTGGGCTCTTAACTGATGTTGTAGTTGATCGAGTTCCCCCTGGTAGGCTCTACCTGCGTTTCTCTGAAAACTTAAACTGATGTAACGCACAATAGTTTGCCTTGTTTTCAATGGAAATGGGGTAGGACGTTCTGCCTGTCCACTCTAAAAAATATTTTTTGGAGAAGACCCAGCGCGATGTCCAGTTGAATATATTTTTTGGAGAAGACACATCCTTTGGGGATGACCCGTCCTCCTTGTCTTCCAACCAAACATCTTTAAAATTGAGATCATCCCATCCAGTCTCGTCCCGTCCCGTCCCATCCCTCAAACCAAACACATGCTTAGTGACTGGTTCTTGTCTAGTTCGCTGAATTTTCTGGGCTCTTAACTGATGTTGAATTAGAGTTTCCCCTGGCTAGGCTCTACCTGCGCTTCTCTGAAAACTTAATCTGATACTGATGTAACGCACAATAGTTTGCCTTGTTTTCAATGGAAATGGGGCAGGGCGTTCTGCCTGTACACTAAAAAAATATTTTTTGGAGAAGACCCAGCGCGATGTCCAGTTAAGCAAGGTGCATTAGCCGATTGTACTGGAAATATTTTTGGTTTATGTACGGCTGGATACTGCTATTCTTAGCATATGTGTATTCACAAATGTTTTCCCTGTGTGATGGCAGTGAAAAGAAGAAAGCTCAGAAGGAAGCAGAAACAGAGGAAAAGTAAAATAAATCTGATAATGAGGAAGCTTTATAAGAAAGAATCAGAAAATGATAAAGGTTCTAAAAAGGAATCGGTAAATGAGAAAGCAAAGCTAAACGATTCGATCAAAGAATATCACTTCAATCACTTGCTCAAATTGCCACTGCCAAATGATGACAGTACCAGATGAACTAAGAACAGTAGTTTTTCCAACAACGGAGGAAAACTGAGCCCCCTTTGGCACAGATCCACCCGGCTCCTGCTCCGGCTCCATCTAGCAAAGTGCTGTACCGGTATTATGTTGCTTTGTGCGGAACCGTAGCAAGAAGCTGTTCTTCTCTCTCTTCAACAAAAACGAACTATCAAATGAACCAAACACTAGGAACTAAAAGGGACAAAAATGCTTTAGGAGCTCTAGCACCAAAATTGTCTCTAAAAGGCTTAATGGGGTACATTTTCCACCGGTGTCCTTATTTATTACTCCCCCGCCCTCTATCTCTCTACTCACCCGATCCATCGCCCCTCCACTCTATCTCGATCGGTCCCCCTGCCACCGCTCCCCTGCCGACCTTCCCTCCGCGTAGGACACCACCACTACTCCCCTTCCGCACCGGCCGCCGTCGACCTCCCCTCTGCGCTGCAACTCGCCGCCCTTCCCCTTCCATATCGGACTCCGCCGCTCTTCCTCGCTGGCCACTGCAGCCCTTTCCCTTCCACGCTGGCCGCTTCCCTTCCTTTTCCACTTTGACCGCCACCCTTCCCCTTCCGCTCCGGCCGCCGCCGATGTCCCCTCTGCGCCGCAGTCCTTTCCCTTCCGCACCGACCGCCGCCCACCTCCTCTTTGCGCCGCAGCCTGCCGCTCTTCCCCTTCCATGCCCGCCACAGCTCGCCGCCCTTCCAATTACATGCCAGCCGTATGAGCGCCGGACTCTGCCGCTCTTGCCTTTCGCACGGGAATAGTGGGTGAGGGGCAGGGTAGGAGGGGTAGAATGGTCTTTGTGCATTTCATTAATGATATTTTAGCACTCGGATCCAAACAGGGGTATAAAGTTTAGCACTGCTCCGGTAAGCATCATAGCATTTTGTTGATCCATTCAAAAATAGTTTAATTCTTTATCAATAAGGTACATTTGAGTTTTGGATCAGTGCTACCGTTCAGCTGGTTTCATAATATAATATTTCCTGCAGCTAATACATTCTTAGGGGATTGTTGAAGAAACGACCCTGGCGACAAGCTGTGCAGATCTGACATGATAATAATTTTTTTTGGGTATTATATTATCCTTACTGTTTTGTTATCTTATTGATCACAGGTAGCTAGCTAATGTCTTTCATAATGTGAAAAATAAAATATATCAATAGAATGAGTACTGATGTATGCCTAGATAATTAGGCTTTTTTGGTAGCTCTTGTTGTAAAAATAAGGTTTCTTTCTTATGGAGTTTTGTTCCTCTAGGCCAGGTCCCTTTAGCCTCGTTGTTCAACTTTGTAGCCTCTGTCCATTTCAGCATTAAGAGCCACAATTTTTTGCTCCTTAATTTGTTAGAGAATTTTTCCCATTATGTGCCCACGTCTATCACCTGAAGCCATGCATGTCTGCCAACTTCACTGATTGTCATGCGGCTATTAGGGTCAACAACCAGCATTCCTGCTATCAAATCCCTTCCTGAAGCTGATACATGTTCGGGAATTGTATATGCTCCATCCTGAATGGAAACAGAGAGTAAGAATGCGCCCATTAAATTTAAATCAGAATATGTCATGCCTAATTTTTTATTTCTGGCAATTAAGTAAAGAAAGATGATATATACTCCATCCGTACTAAAATAAGAGAGCCGTAAGAGTTGAACACGGGAATTAAGGATGGATGAAAAAGCAGAGAGCGCAGAGGAAAGGAGGAGGTAGTAGAGGAGACAAATAGAGATACTCAGATAGAAGTTGCATTGGAAAGCGAGAACAAAATTTTTTTTTATGACAAAATTGTAACTCTAAAACTATCTTTTTTCTTAAGGACGGAGGGAGTAGTCCCTATTGTGTCCTAATTTATGCTGAATGTATCGGTATGAGGTGTTTTACAATGCTTGAGTAGTACTAGGAGGTACTTTTTCTATTTTGGTAAAGGTATCATGAGGTACCGAGAGATACGTTTCGTATTTTGGTATGGGTCATACTTATTTTGGTTCCGATTGGTACTTGGTGTCTTGGTACTCTATATCTCGCCTGTTGATTTTTGCTTGATGGACGATCATTATTTGTTTTAAGTATTGTAAAATTCCTCTATATAGATATATCAAGAAGCATGTACCAACAGAGGTTAATGATTTAAAAAAAAAACTGTACAAGCAAACTTTATGTATCCGAATTGAATCTACAGCAGCAAGTGGCCCTGCCCAACTAGCCAGCTACCCGATAACTTGCAACATACAAGCACGTCATAGCAACGATATGGAGTGAACAAATTTTGGAAAGTGATGATTTGAATGAAATAAGGAGATACAAACAGCACTAAAACAGAACAGTTGGAAATGTGCTTTCTCACAATGATACTTCGGCGTAGTTCCGCTTCATTCTCCAACTGAAAAGGCAAATAGCCACACAGTAGAGCATACAACACAACCCCGCAGGCCCAGACGTCAACCTGACCACTAATATGCATCTCACCACCAAACACCTACAATAAAATAAAAATCAAACATGAACGCACACATAAAAAAACCCTCTATTTCATATTATAAATCGTTTTGACTTTTCTAGATACATATTTTTTGTTATGTATTTAGATATCATGTATATTTAG
Source organism: Urochloa ruziziensis (assembly GCA_015476505.1). Lineage (NCBI taxonomy): Eukaryota > Viridiplantae > Streptophyta > Magnoliopsida > Poales > Poaceae > Urochloa > Urochloa ruziziensis. The sequence goes on from WEIB01000441.1 coordinate 37,555, forward strand.
GTGGATGTCAAAATTTATGAATCTGAAAAGGCAAAACGATCTATAATTTGGAACAGAAGGAGTAGAGTATATAGCCATAGGTTTGTATCCAAGAGTAATAAATTAAGATACAGTTCACTAGCGGTGTGTATACTTTGTCTTCGATCAAGCTCTCGTATTACATATATACTTCTTCCGTATCGAAATATTTATTGTTGTTGACTTTAGGTCATATTACATATATTATTACATACTCATTCCGTCCAAACTATAAGTCGTTTTGACTTTTCTAGATTCATATATTTTGCTATAAATTTAGACATAGTGTATATCTAGATGCATAACAAAATCTATGAATCTTGAAAGCCAAAATTACCTATACTTTGTAATGGAGCCCTTCTTAAACTTATTCTGAGTTCTTAGGTAGGTCCATATTGGTCCAAACCTATGTTCTTTTTCAATTAGGACCTTGAAGTAGTACATGTTTCTTTTTTCTAAAAAATGTTTCATTTGAGTTCTTGCGTCCTAATACATCTTTATAATTGTGAAATGACCTATAGCCTAGTGGTTAGAGCACCTAACAGACCCAGATTTGACTCCTCGGTGGAGCGAATTAATAGGGCCTGGAATAAAAAAATAGGTTCGGCCCAAACCAGATCATCTAGCCATGTGAGCACCATGCTGATTTGGACTTTCCTGAAATCCAAACAGGTTTATGGTCCAAAAATGCAATTTATAGTTCGTGGACAACTGGACATGTATGTCAATCCAGATAAGTTTAGAGACTACAAGAGATTTTACTCATAAATTAATCTAGGCTACTGGCATAGAGGATACACCTCAGGGGCAGCGTAACTTGAGGTTCCACCCCTAGTATTGAGAAATTGACCATCTGGCATGATGTTGCTAAACTCAAAATTAGCTATCTTGATGTTGTACTCGGAATCCAACAAGAAGTTCTCAATCTTTAAATCACAATGAATCACCATGTTTCTGTGGCAATACTCGACTCCAGATATGATCTGCTTTGATAAGACTTGAAAAAATAATTTCAAATAAGGAGAATAAATAAAATTCATTCAGCACGTGGGTCCAATATAATTGAAAAAAATAAACGCTAGAAGCACAACTTTAAATTTGTTCCTTTGTAACAGGTCACTAACCATAGCAGCGCTGATTAGGTTATCTCACCAACAATATGACAATTTGTCGAGATTTGGGAATTTAGTGTCCAAGGATTTATTTTCGAAATATCATTGAAAGAGGTTTGTCAAACACAGAGGGTTTGAGGACTAGGTGTGCATGGACATTAAGAGAAGAGTCCCTGCGGACTAGCATGATAAAAAGAAATTGCATCAAGCTACCTATCTTTTAATTTTATTTACCTGCCTGAAAATCCGGCGAGCCTCATCCTCCCGAAGTCTACCATTTAAGACAAGGTAGTCGAAAAGATCCCCATTCTCGCAGTACTCCATGACAACAAAAAAAGCTTCAGAGGTTTCTATGACATCGTGAATTTTGATGACTCTGGGACTAGCGAAGGATCTTAATATCTCGATTTCTTTAGTCACTGCATTGAAGTACAAATCTGAGGATCACACTGATGGCATCATAATCAGGAGAGAAATTATCAGACACTACTCGTGTGCGGGAACAAGAAGTCAAGAACTCAAGAATTTTGTAGTGCTGCACAATGACCGTGTTGTCCTTTTCTTTCTCGTATTTACAAAACAAGTTACATATACCAGAGTACCCAGTTAATTTCACACTACACCGCTAGGCTTTGTTCATAAAATCACTGAGTCCACAAATACCCCTATATATACTACATGGTGACTCGCGGATGCTTGTGGATGGGTATACCACTGCTGAAAACCAAAATATCCCCATATACACCTCACGTCCATACTTGTGCTAGACCAGAATGTTAATTCTAACGGTAATTATAATTTACAACCACTACTGCAGAAACTATTAACCTCATCGGCCCATACGAAGCGGACCAAAATGGCCCGCTTAGTTTAAGTCAATGGAAGCAGTTATAAACGCGTCGGCTCCTAAGGGCCTCAAACGCGCCGGTGTTAGTATTGGGCCGGCTCGTTTGAGTAAACGTGCCGGCCCAAACAACAACCGGTTAGAATGAGCATTCATTCTAACCGGTGTGGAATATGCCGCTTAGAATATGCCTTTTTTTTTTGAATCGGTGCGGAAATAAACCGCTTTTCCTGGGAATTGGAACCATCATTAATCGAAAGTTTGCAGAGCACGTGCAGAGTCTGTGCGCGTGCAGTTATGGCGGTTTGACGATGGATGATGCCCCTTTGACAGCCTGGACTGACCCTTGGATGGCTTGCTTGCTACACAAGTTGGTCGACGATCGCCATATATACTTCCCAGGCCTTCTCGATCTCGATTCCAATCCTTCTCCCACTTCCTCCACAAAACTTGTAGTTTTGCAGGTACACGGAGCGGCGCACGATGGAGATCACCAAGACACCGAGGCCGCCCGGTGGTGGAGGCAGAGAATGTCTCCCACTACCTGAAGGAGTTCTTCGTCTATGGCGGGGAGCAGACGCGGGTGGTGGTGGCATACGTCACTAAGAACGACAGTCCTCCCAACGTCGTCGTCGCCAACGTGGTCCACTCCGTGCTGGGGATTGGCGGGCGGCCAACTTCTCCTGCGACGACGACACCGACAACAAGTACTACGTTAGGCTGCCGTCGGCGGAGGACGTTGAGAAGTTGCACGGCCACGGCTAGTGGTGGTTGAGTGAGCGGGTGGCCTTCCGTCAAGTCCTTCGTCTCAACGAGACGCGGGCTCTGACGGAGAGGGCCACGACGAGGGACACCCACCCCAGCAGTGGTTTTAATTATTGTTTTATGTGATGAGATGATGAACTCGTTCCTCGATCTGAACAATTTAACCATGCTTGAACAATAGTTTAGTCATGTGTTTATGTTTATGTTTTTGATCTGTGTTTAATTGTATAATTATGTTTATGTTTTCGATCTAATTGTAATTGTATAATTATGTGTTTATGTTTTCGGTTTGGTCTTTTTTATTCTTTTTTATTTTTATTTGTCATTCTAAGCGGCGTAGCGTGAACCGCTTAGAATAAGGCCGATATGGTCTTTTTTATTCATTTTTTAATTTTATTTGTCATTCTAAGCGG